>PIJE02000983.1:0-54965 GCA_002895965.2 Coryphaenoides rupestris | reverse complement strand
ACACATACAGTGGGGTACAGCGAAACACCACACAACATACACGCACACGCACACGCACACGCCACGCACGCACACACCACACACCACACACACACACACACACACACACACACACACACACACACACACACACACACACACACACACACACACGGTTACGTAACATTCCTGCACAGCAAACTCCTAAAGCGCTGGTAGGAAGCGCTTGGACAAAGCCCAGTCACCCCAGGGAGTTACTTTTACCCCCCTTCTCCCCCCTCTCCCCCTCTCCTCTCTCCCTCTCTCTCTCCCCCCCACCCTCTCCCCCTCTCTCTCCCTCTCTCTCTCCCCCTCTCTCGCTCTCTCTCTCTCTCTCTCTCTCTCTCTCTCTCTCCCCCCTCTCTCTCTCTCTCTCTCTCTCTCTCTCTCAGTCCCCTCTCTCTTTCAGTCTCTCTCTCTCCTTATCCTCTCACTGAGCCCGGCTGTGTTCTGACTCGGTGCTCTGAAGACGTTATGGAGGCAGACAGGATGTTGTTTCTCACTCTGCCAAAGTAAAGTCGGTGATTCAGCGGAGCTCTGATGTCGCCGCAGGCAATAAACAAAACGACCCGTCGGAGAGGACAGACAGACAACCCAGCGAGGAACGCCTCACCACACACCTCGCTGTTGTTCAACCGCATGTTAGGAAATCTTGCGCTCATCCCGCGCTCTTGTCGGGTTTGGTTTGTGCCGACTAATGTCGGCAAAGTACTACGACGAGAGGACGTGACGGAAACGGATGTAGTTCTTAGTTTATTCGTACCCATAACAAATAATAAAGAGCTCACTGTTACCTGGCCGGAAGACATCTTGCTACTTGCTGGTGTTTTTATTTTGTGTTGCTCTTTGCGTCGATAGTCACGCTAAAGAGCCAATGAACTCTGAGCAGCGGACGCTAGCGTGCAAAGTTACGTACGGTCGACAATTTAGTCTACATTGTCGTCTATTGATCTCTTGTTGACGGCGGTTATGGCGTCGAGACACAGGAATGTTGTAAGAGACCACCGATGACTTCACTGTTTTGGGGCGAATGTATTAATGTTGAATCACGCTCGGCGGTTCATACTATGCTTTCATTGTTCTCAGCAGCACCACTAGAAAGTCCCATTGTAGCACCATGCTAATGCCAAGCTAATGCTTGGCTTAATTCTACACTGAATTCTCAAAGTGCCTATTTGACTACCTAGCATAGATTTAAAAAGTGTGATCTTTTATTACAATTCTGAAGGTTAATCAAACGAAATGAAAATTCTATTTTGAATTGGTATTATTATGCGCTATATACATAATCTGGACTAAATAAATGTGCGAGAAAGTTTTTGTACAGTTTCCTGAGAGAAGTGACTTTGGCTGCCGGCACGAGACAAAAGATAAGATAAACCCACAAAAAGATCTAGAAAATCTCTGTCAGCTCAGCAGTAATCTGCACAGCTTCCTGTCTTCAGCTCTTCCTGCTGAGATCTAAGAGTTGGCGTTGCCTGGTTACAGTTAGCTTGGCCTGGTTACTGTTAGCTTGGCCTGGTTACAGTTAGCTTGGCCTGGTTACTGTTAGCTTGGCCTGGTTACAGTTAGCTTGGTCTACTACTTCAACACCAGAGTCACGTGCAGCCTGTTGGAGCGTACTCGGTGTTCCTTGCCTCAGCCGTTCACGACGCTGTGATTAATGACATGTTTCAGGCGTGAGGAGGAGGAACAAAACAACACGACCGTATCCTAAATCACCAGTCAGTGGTTGGAATTCTCTGGAAGGAAGAAGCCTCTTGGGTCGCTGCCCGCCGTCGGAAGACATGACGAGCCCACATGTGTGCCAGTGGTCGGGATGCGAGCCGGGCGCCAGAGCTGTCGACCGGCCCGTGTCGGCCCTTTTTAAACTTCTTGAACTGTTCATCTTTCAATTACTTTTAATATAATATGTGTGTTGCTTTGTTTGTCTTTTTCCCCGCAGCTTAAAGGGGAGACGTTAGACCTCTAATATCAGATGTTCTCCTTTGGTTTCATGAAGTCAATTACAAGCTCCAACTTGCTGCTTTTATTCACGGTATTCTGTAGCACTGCGTCCGCTCTCATCCTGGAGATGACAGCACGGCTTCAGTATATATGACTCCAGCTCTGTGTCACATGTACAGTCCCATGACCACAGCTTTATGACACCTGCAGACGCATGGAAAATACTCAAAACGTGCACCCGTATACATCTTCATCATCACCATCATCATCATCATCATCATCATCATCTAGGACTACTAGGAAGTCCATAAACGATAAAGATCTTTTCTCTGAAATGTGTGTGTGTGTGTGTGTGTGTGTGTGTGTGTGTGTGTGTGTGTGTGTGTGTGTGTGTGTGTCCATGTGTGTTTGAGCAATCCTGTGGTTTCCTCTGCCACGATGCAGAGATGCAACTCGTACACACTCAGCTAATTATTGGAACCTTGTGTTTAGTCCTGTGTACACCAACCATCTATTCACGATGTTCCACGACTCTGTTGCCGTAACCTGCCCCCCGCTCCCAGGACCAGGGCATGAAGGCCCCGTCGGACTCCTCCCAGCAGTGGGGGTCCTACTTTGTGGACGCCCATAAGAGCGTCGGAGGAGAGGAGGAGCAGGCGGAGCCGGAGGAGAAGCTGACCTGGTGCTGCCACAGCATCCATAAGTACAGCACCATGGCCATCCCCAGCGTGGAGCACATCGCTGGTGAGGCCTCTGGGAGGGGAGGCTCTGGGTCCCGGGTCCTGGGCCCTTAGTCCTGGGTTCTGGGTTCGGGGTCCTGGGCCCTTAGTCCTGGGTTCTGGGTTCTGGGTTCGATCCCCAAATCATGTAGTTGTCCTTGAGCAAATGTGTAGGAGGATGCCTCCAGGTTAGGCTTGAGACGTTGGGGATGGAACCCACAACCTTTAGGCCGGGAGTCCAAGACCCACTGAACCGTCTGTACCTTCTGTCCTCAGGTCTTCCTCTGGACTACAAGTTCTCCCGGTTCTCCCCAGACAAGCCGTCCACCACGGGCTACTACCCCCGCCCCCCCGACTCCCTGCTGCACCGTGGGAGCCGGCACCCATGAGGACCACCGGCCTCCGCCTCCACCTCCTCCCACCTCCCAACCTCCACCTCCTCCTTCAACCAACCTCCCAACCTCCACCACCACTTCCTCCTCCACCCACCTCCCAACCTCCACCACCACCTCCCAACCTCCACCACCACCTCCTCCTCCACCCAACTCCCAACCTCCACCATTATCGCCATCACCCCCACTCCCCCCCCCCCCCCCCCCCCCAGGGGAGGAACGTGCCTCCATTTTGACCACCCGCCTTCATGCAGATGAAGAACCACTTACACACAAACACACATAAACACACACACACAGACATAAACACACACACACACACACACGCTCCAGCCCATGCTAAAGCACCAGAACCCGTTGTTGTTGTGGTCCAGAGAGCCTCCATCATCATGTGACTGTAAGCCCCGCCCCCGTCCTCCCTCCATGTGAACGTGGTGTCGTGTCGTGGTCGTAGTGTACCGTACATGTGGAAATATGACTCGCCAAAATAAGTGCGCTTGTGTGTGTGTGTGTGTGTGTGTGTGTGTGTGTGGTGTGTGTGTGTGTGTGTGTGTGTGTGTGTGTGAAGTAGTGAGTCAGCAGCCCAACAGCTAGCTCTACAAGACGTGTAGCGTTCCCGACTCTTATTGTGGCGGGCGCATTTTAAAATACGAACGAACCAGCACCACTGGTTTAGAATACTGAGGCTTTCCACAATAAAAGCCCTACTTTTGTTTCCTCGTTCCTTTTGGTGAATATGTTTTAACAAACCTCGGGTAAAAAAAAGGTGTTATTACACTTCTTGGGTATTATTTAATTTCCTTTCGATCATCTGTGTGTGTTTTCGTAACTGTATAATATTAACGGTCTGATGTTCTCCCGTATTTTGAGCCGTTGTTAATCGGGACATTGTTCGTGAAGAAATGGCTGAGTCCAGTCTCTCTCCTGGCCGTGTCTAAAACAGAACCTCATACAACAAACCATCCACAACCATGTGGTGAATATTCCTCATCGCAGACAGTGAAGACCACCCTCGATGTTCTCTGTCATAATTTTTGGTGAAATTTGGTGTTGGGGTGAATTGTGAGTTCTTCTCGTGTTTCATATGCAGTAACAGTGTGTGAGATACGCTATCGCTGAATCCTGAACGGCCGTCGAGCTGCTGTGCAAACCGTGTGCCATACGATGTCTTCAAGACCAGAAGGCAGATCGTGGCCAATCTAAGTCGAACTTCTGGAAACTCCTGCTGTGAGCGCAGGTGGTTATGCAATAGAGCTGCCGTGATTGTACTCGTCTGTAGAAGTCCGGTCCGACCGAAAGTATTTGACGGCACTTTTGCCTTCCTTGGCGCCACAGTTGGTCTCAAGTTGTGGGAGGAACACGAGGGATCGGCAATTCTGTGATCAAGTGAAGTAATGTCAATAAACTGTACGATTTTTATTACATGCCCTGGACCGTGCTGCGTTTTGTGTCTTCCATTTCCTTCCATTCCCAAGTGAAACAATGAGGACACAAATTAAACCCGACTTGTTGTCCTCTCAGCTCTGGCATGAATGTATTAACAGTTCACCTTACAGACGATGAGCTGGTGATGCTTGTGTCCGTCTACCTGGAATCTGGCGTCTGGAAACAACTTAATTCTTGAGTTCTCCTTTAAAATGACTATTCCTTAGTTCTCGTTTAAAATTACTTAATTCTTGAGTTCTCCTTTAAAATGACTATTCCTTAGTTCTCCTTTAAAATTACTTAATTCTTGAGTTCTCCTTTAAAATGACTATTCCTTAGTTCTCGTTTAAAATTACTTAACCCATGAGTTCTCCTATAACACTGCTTAATTGATTAGTTATCCTTTAAACAACTTAATGAATTGATTCTCCTTTAAAACAACTTAATTCACAAGTTTTCCTTGAAAATGACAATTCTTTAGTTCTCTTTCAAAACAACGTAATTCGTTAGTTCTCCTTTAAAACAACTTAATTCATTAGTTCTCCTTTAAAACGCTTTAATTCGTTAGTTCTTATTTAAACTTAATTCAAACAAGTTCTCCTTGAAATACGACTTAATTCATTAGTTCTCCTTTAAAACCGACTTAATTCACAAGTTCTTCCTTTAAAAACGGACCTTAATCTCACGAGTTCTCCCTTTAAAACGACTTTAATTCACGAGTTCTCCTTTTAAAAACGAACTTAATTCACAAGTTCTCCTTTTAAAACGACCTTAATTTCACGAGTTTCTCCTTTAAAACTACTTAATTCCCGAGTTCTCCTTTAAAACGACTTAATTCATTACTTTTCCTTTAAAACGACTTAATTCACGGAGTTTCTACTTTAAAAACGACTTAATTCACGGAGTTCTCCTTAAAACTACTTAATTCACGAGTTCTCCTCTTTTAAAAACGACTTAATTCATTTACTTTTCCTTTAAAACGACGTTAATATTCACGAAGTATCTCCTTAATAACGACTTAATTCATACTTTTCCCTTTAAAACGACTTAATTCCACGAGTTCTCTTTAAAACGACTTAATTCATTACTTTTCCTTTAAAACAGCTTAATTCACGAGTTTCCTTTAAAACGGCTAATTCACGAGTTCTCCTTTAAAAACGACTTTAATTTCATTACTTTTTCCTTTAAAACGACTTAATTCACGAGTTCTCCTTTAAAACGACTTAATTCACGAGTTCTCCTTTAAAACGACTTAATTCACGAGTTCTCCTTTAAAACGACTTAATTCACGAGTTCTCCTTTAAAACGACTTAATTCACGAGTTCTCCTTTAAAACGACTTAATTCATTACTTTTCCTTTAAAACGACTTAATTCATTACTTTTCCTTTAAAACGACTTAATTCACGAGTTCTCCTTTAAAACGACTTAATTCATGAGTTCTTCTCCTTTAAGCCACTTTCCCTTCCCGCCCCTCCGCGCGCCAGCGTGACGCGGAGGCGCGCGCAGCAAGACGTCCCTCCGCGAGCCGCACGCGTCGCCTCGCGCCCTCATCGCGTTCCGTCAGCGAACTTTTTCGTTCTTGACGAACTTTTGTGTTTCGGATCCACGCGAAGGAGAAGGAGGAGAAGATGTGTCCTCCTCCTCCTCCTCCTCCTCCTCCTCCTCCCTCCGGGTCTGACAGGTGAGACTAAACACTTTAAAGTTTAACGTTCGGTCTCATTAGTTGGCCGCGGAGAACAACGGTACTCAGATGAGGCTTCTACTTTATTATTATTAATATTATTACTATTATTATTATTATTCATGTTATTATTATTATTATTAATAATAATAATTTTGTTATTGTTAATATTATAAATATTCTTATTAACAATAATAATAATAATAATAATAATATTCTGATCGGTAATATCGACAACGGGTTTTACACGAACACGTGTTTCCTCTCCTGAAGGATTTGAACGGTTAACGTTGCGCCTCCCAGACGACACTGAAGACTCTTAACAAACCAGAGTCAACATATTAAGAGAACAGACTCGGCTTTAGAGTCTGTTCTCCGGGACTCCCCGGTCTGCAGCGGTCCGGACTCCGGGACTCCCCGGTCTGCAGAGGTCGGTCCGGACTCCGGTCTGCAGCGGTCCGGACTCCGGGCTGCAGCGGTCGGGACTCCGGGACTCCCCGGGCTGGCAGCGGTCGGGACTCCGGGCTGCAGTGGGGGGTTCGGACTCCGGACTGCAGCGGTCGGGACTCCGGGACTCCCCGGGGGCTGCAGCGTCGGACTCCGGGACTCCCTGGGCTGCAGCGGTCGGTCGGGGGAACTCCGGGCTGCAGCGGTCGTCGGACTCCGGGCTGCAGCGGTCGGGACTCCGGGGCTGCAGCGGTCGGGACTCGGGGTTTCAGGGCTTCATTCTCGGGGTTTTGGTGTCAGGCAGTGAAACGACCAGCCTGTTATTAAGGTCAGGAAGTGCTGCTCCCTCACCATAGAGCACCATGTCACGGTTAGGCCTTTCTACGCATTGAGACAAACATCATAATAATAATAATAATAATAATACCAATTGTAACACACTTGACATCCTGCATTAAATGTAGTAATACAGTCTTGTCATTATTAGTGAATATGTATCTATTGTATTATGATTAGTGCAGAAATATATTTATATGTTTCTTGCATCAAAAGATGGCTCATGTATTCTGTGAGTTATCCAATGCGTATTATAATGATATTATGTATGACACACATTATATACGATGTGCACCCAGGCCAAGGTAATAGTTGTCCATTGTACCAGATGATTGGCTGTAATTAATAATTAGAGTTGTGTTTCCCAGCTGGTGTGTTGGTGTGTGAGCCTCCCTGTTTGGACGGTGTAATTATGTGTTTAAAGACGCACCACCTGAAATTATAACATCTTCAAATATGGGATCCGCTTTCCCCACTTCATGAGTCTCAGAAACACAGCGACTCTCATCCCCGTCCACCGCAGTGTGTTACTGCAGGGATGGAGAGAGTACCGGTGGATGTCACCTCCATGTAGACGGAGCATCACCACAGTGTACAAAGTAAAAGTCCTTCATGCAAAAAACCTCACTTCAAGTACCAAAAGTAAAAGCGCAAAATGGCCCATTTCAGAATAATAGGACATATATTACTGTACAGTGTGTGTATATACGTATGTGTGTGTGTGTATACTGTATATACACGCACATATAAATATATATACACACTCACACATACGTGTATATACAGTGACTGTATAGTAATATATATCCTATTATTCTAAAATGGGCTACTTTGCACTTGTACTTTTGGTACTTAAAGTATATTTTCATGCCAATACTTTTGTACTTCTGTACTATACAGCCGTTCTTATTATATTAGCGGGGAGCTTCAAAACTAAATGTTGTCTGAAGTGCAGTGTGTGACATCACAGCACATTCAATGACGGTCGTGCTGTCAGAACAGTCGATGATTACTCCCTCACTGCAGTGATCTGCTCGCATGTGTTCAGCGTTTGTTTGCCGGCGTTCTGCTTCTAAATTGAGGTTGTGTGCATGTGTGTGTTTTTAAACAGCTGACGTTGGAAATACACCTGAGGAAAGTAGGGTGAGAAAGAGACACAACAAGAGGCTATAATATTGCTGACGGTTGCAGTAAGATTTAAGTAGAACAAGTACCAAGTGCTAGGTTAATAGAAGAAGTGTCAAGCCTCAAAATTGCCCTCATAAGTGCTAGCTTAAAAGAGGTTGATTGTTTCACGTCTCTAATGTAACCTAATAGCATCCGGTCTGACTTGTATTTGGAAAGCATGCGATGGTCCACTCTCCCTGAAGCAGCACACACCTCTAACGTCCCGGTGTCTACCTGACAACACACACAGAAGACAGACAGACGTCCGTCTCCACGGTGTCTATGGTAACACCGCCGACCCGTCCACGCCCTCCGGACGACTTCCCTGCTACCCCGATGTCCCGCTTGTCAAATCAAAACACAGGAACGTGTCTCTCCGTGACGTGAGACCGCATTGTGATTTGGTTCGTTACCGTAGCATACCGCTAGCGTAGCGTATCGTACCGTAGCGTAGCGTATCGTACCTCTCGCTAGCCAACGTCGTTCTGAAAGCTGAAGCCGAGAGCCAGACAATCAAGAGGAACATCTGGCTCTAATTATTCCAGGAATGCAGGGGGTTCAGAGAGAGAGAAAGAAAAGGAAAAAAGTGAATCAGAGTCTCCTGCAGCAGGATCACCTCCTCACCTCGTCTCCACCTCCACCTTCTCTCTCCCCAGCTGAGGACCTCCACCGGCCCCCCACCCCCCCTCCCCCCACCCCGGCGATGCCACGGACGCCTCTCTGATGTGACGATGGGAACCTACACCCGCGGGGCCCCCACAGTGTTCTTCTTAAGTCTGCTGTGGCCCCTGCTGGCCCCCGCGGTGACTGTGGCGGTGGACCCGAGCGGCGGCGTGCCCTTCATGGGGGGGAACTACGAGGGCCACCCCATGCTGTACTTCGACCAGGCGGAGGTGGAGGAGCTGCAGACGCGGGGCGTCCGGCACCCACCGGGAGCTGGCGCGCAGGGTCCGCGAGGCGGGCGAAGCCATGCTGGGAGCACCCCGAGGACTACCTGCCGCCCTGGAGCCCGGCCGAGTTCAGCGGCCGCTGGAACGAGGTGTACGGCAACAATCTGGCGGCGCTGTCCATGTTCTGCCTGCTGTACCCGCACCGGGCCGGCGCCCTGGACCTGGCACGCGACTACATGGAGAGGATGGCAGCTCAGCCTAGTTGGTACATTTTCTGCTTTTATGCTTCGTTCTCTACGTCTGTCTGTCTGTCTGTCTGTCTGTCTGTCTGTCTGTCTGTCTGTCTGTCTGTCTGTCTGTCTGTCTGTCTGTCTGTCTGTCTGTCTGTCTGTCTGTCTGTCTGTCTGTCTGTCTGTCTGTCTGTCTGTCTGTCTGTCTGTCTGTCTGTCTGTCTGTCTGTGTGTATACCTGAGGCACCTGGTGTAGACAAAAGGTACAGACTTAAATCCTCGATGTATACAGAATACCTGCCATAGGCTTCCTATGGAGCAGAATGCCCCCGACCTCCTCCTTAGGGACCTGTATCTGGGTTGAGGCTATCCTGGGTTCTTGTCTCCCAGGCAGCAAACAGGTACTGGGTTTGAACCCCAAAGTCCGCACTGTATCCTGGAGCAAGATTGCCTGAGGTCTACCTGCTCCTTAATGACATTTTGTCTGAATTCATTGTCACGGAGGATATTTACATTTACATTACATTTAGGGCATTTTGGCAGACGCTTTTATCCCAAAGCGACTTACAAGAGTACATTTTGTTGAAGGAGAGGCAGGATTATAGGGGTCCACTGCAGTCTGGACTTGTTGATGTTTATCAGGAACCTTAGGAACTATCAAACCTTTGGAAAAACGCTGGCATGAACTAGGCTAGCATGGAGTGGACTTGAACTAGCGTATCACCCTAGCAGAGAACCCTATCTTGGAAAACACATGTAAAAAGCATTGCTGTGACTCAATTCTCTCAATCGCATGAAATGACAGAAAGCTATCTGGGGAGTAAAGGTTAGTGGCTGTCCTTAATCATCAGGCCCTATTGTAATCTAACCCACGGTTTACCCTCCCTCGTTGTCCGAGGCGGTGAGGAATTGGTTGCAGGAAATGTGTTTAGCAGCTGTTTGAGATCTGAACAACGGTCCCCGTTTGGACGGAAATGAAATGCTCAGATGCGAGCCGTGAGAGGCCCACTCTCCCCGAGTCCAAGTGATGGAGGGTCTAGCCGGCGAGGCCCAACGAGTGGCTACCCGACCGGGGAGAGGGGAAGAGAGGAGCCCCCGTCGAAGGCCAGCCGGTTCTGGGGCCCGTGGTGACTAACCTCTAGGTCTCTGAGCCCAGAGCACCAGATACATATCTGGAAGGACTTCTATGGCCGTAGATCCTGTCATGGGAAGTCGATGGCTGCTTAGGAACCCGTATTAGGTTGGAGATGTTTAAGTTAAAGCTTGTTAAAGTAAAGTTTTGGGCCAAAGACACATTTTGAAGCTTTATAAAATTTGTCTCAGCCTATTTTTTGATATTTCCTGGGGTGTTAAAGAAATGCATTCATCTTCCTCTTCAGGCGTTGAAGGTTAAACTATTGGTCTGGCTGAGACTCTAATCCTTTACATTTCTAATCTTGTGTTTCAATCCGATGGAATGCTTTCAGCGGCCAACAATAAAAGACTTTTTGTGCTGCATAGCTAATGGTTCCTGTCAGCCGGCCGGTGGAAACCATCGGTGGATCTACGTGACGTTGGGACAGCGTAGTTAAATTACGTCGAGGCCGTCGATGAGTACACAGGATAACAGGACTTCACTGCTGCGTGTCTGATGAAGTGTTACACACAGTATTTGGTTTATAGAGTTGTACGTACATAGTAATGATAATAAATCGTCCTGTGTTGCTTTGTGATCTTTGAGTCAGTGAGGGTTTACTGACTCACTGTAAAAAAAAAAATAGCATCTCAGCAGCACGACAATACTTCAGTTATAACCGTCTTATAACTTCATACCCTTAGCAAAAAAACGCAGTTCCTGCAATTTGGATGTTTGGCCATATCGCGATTTTGCTAATATTTTTGATGTATTGTTCAGCCCTATGAGTTAATAGGGTTCTCCAGGTATCAGACCTCCACCTATCACCGCCTCCACCCACCACCATCTCCACCCACGTCTCTCCAGTATGGAGAAGCAGAAACTACAGATCCTTGTGTACACACTCTGAAGTGATGTGTTGTGTGTACTTTGGCAGAGTTCAGTACACGTACTGGAGATAGACCACCGGTGTGGAAGTAGAACTTGTGTCTGGCTTCTACTCTCTGAGGAGACTTGAGAGATTAGGAGATAGGAGACAACATGAAACAAGACAACTTAAGATTTGGATTCACAATGTGTGAACATAAACATTCCTGGGATGCAGGGCTGGACGTGGTAGAGGTTTACTATAGGTGTACCTTCCCCTTGTTCAGTGGTTTACGATTTAGTCATTTAGAAGACCTTTATCCAAAGCAACTTAAATTGTAGTATTTTTAGTACATGATCGCTCAAAGATGCTGGAGAATGAACATAGGGTTCGAACCCAGAACCCTGAGCCTTTTGGCTACGAGTCACTCACACGAAACCCTAAGCTATCTTATTTAATTTTATTAAAATGACGAACTGCTGAGTAATTACTAACGACAAACCAAACAAAAAGAGGAGCAATAGATTCTTGGGGGAGAATAGTATGAAGCACGTCTTGAAACCCTCGCAAGAACAAACAAGGATCACAAGATATGTTGGCGTTCAGATCTCTGACTGGAAGAGAAGGTTCTACATGAACAGACCTGGGAGACCGGCTCACATGTGGAGAGGATGTATAGACACCCGCAGGCCTGTCTTTGTGCAGCATTCTTCACGATGCTGAGAGGGAGAATCAAAGAGCTTTTAAAAGGAAAACAGTCGGTCTCTGGAAGGGGGGATGTCTAAAATTGGACACCCATCAAACCGTGCTCCGTGAAAGCTGTGTCTTGGCGTTGTGGGCTTTAGATGACTCCTCACCGCGCTTTGAAACATCTGAAATCAATCCTCTTTTTTGTACGTCGCTATTTAATTAAGATCTTTTCTAGAAAACACAAATAACGTTTAGTTTGCTCATTTGTGCAGGTTTGACCTCCGTAGCGCACCAGTTTTACAGCGTGTTGAAGGGCTTCACGGGGTTTTTACAGCTTAAAAAAAGTACACGGATATTAAAGATGTAATTACAAGGTTGGGTGGAGGAAACGACACAATCTGGATGTGAAGCTGTTTCCTGAACGCTGATTGCAAATTAAAAGTCAGCGTTTTTCAACACGTGTGTTGCAATCAACGCTTGCCGGGTGGAATCCACGGGAGCTTTACAAGAGTTTGGTCTCCAGTGAAGCTCATCAAATAAAAGGCGTCTGTATCGACCACCCAGTGTCGCTTCCATCTGGCTTGGCACGCCTCTTGTTGCATCCATGATAAATGTTGAAGAGGAATCATTGTTTTGATTGGAATTCAACTTGATTCTAATTAATTGTAAATACATTACTTCTATTTTCAATTGGGGCAGCTCAAGAGAAAGCTACTGAAGGGTTGTTGATTCAGTTATTGTCTGGATGGGTGAATGTAAGGTGTACCCTTATAGTGCGGTCCGGTAGTCTAGTGGTGAGGGTGTCCGACTCCCAGCTGAAAGGTTCTTCGGGTCGCTGCCTGTCCATGAGCAGGACTCCCCCTAACCCCTACATTAATGACCCGTCTTTGTACTGTCTAACCCCTACCTGCTCCTTAATGACCTGTCTCTGTACCTGTCTAACCCCTACCTGCTCCTTAATGACCTGTGTCTGTACTGTCTAACCCCGTCCCCGCAGGCTGGTGAAGGATGCTCCGTGGGACGAGGTCCCCGTCGCCCACTCCCTGACGGGCTTCGCCACGGCGTATGACTTCCTGTTTGAGTACCTGAGCAAGGCGCAGCAGGAGCGCTTCCTGCAGGTGCTGGGCAACGCCACGCGGCTGATGTACGAGGCGTCGTACGTGCGCGGCTGGGGCTTCCAGTACCTGCACAACCACCAGCCCACCAACTGCGTGGCCCTGCTGACCGGCAGCCTGGTCTACATGACCCAAGGTACCTGACTGATCCAACCTTTATTAGGTGCCCAGACACACTCCGATCTGACCGGCTCAACCTTTATTAACACGGGCAATGCTGACACCACGATGGATTCTGGATTCTGGATGACATTTTATTTCTGAAAACTCTCAAAAACCCCAAAACTATTCCAAATGAACAACATGTCCAACTAACCTCTGTGGCCGTGGTGCCAGACTCACAGATCTTTAACTCTATGAGACTAATGGTTAATAATAAAGCCCTAAGCTCTGTCTCCGTCTCCTCCTGGTGAACGGTTCCCACGGCGGTTTCCTCTCTGAGGACAAGAATGTTCTCCGTCTGAAACATCAGCACAGTCAACAAGCTACCGACCTTCACCCACCACCACCACCCCGTCGAACCGCTCAGCGCTCCTCTAACCTCCTCCACGTTATCCAAACCCCGGCGGTGATGTCACTTCCTGCTCAGTGAGGACGCTGTCCTGCTGCCGTTCTGTTGCCGTGTCTCGAGTGCAGAGGAGAGGAAACGGCCGTAGGAACTAGGAGCTGAAGAAGTTCTGCTCCCCTCTTCCTCCTCCTCCTCCTCCTCCTCCTCCTCACCGCGCGACTCGCTTGGCTGCAGGGATTAGATTCCTCATACAAAAGATGCAGTCTTTATGGGAATTAAATAATGGTCTGTCTGGGCAGGCCGCTGTGGTCTCGCAGGAATCCTTGGGGGGGGTTTCCTTTATTTTAGTGGAGGAGGAAAAAGAGAGAACGTGAGAGAAACAAACACAGAATACAGACGGGTTTAAAACGCAGCGCGAAATAAACTCCACCCAGAAACTTTTTAAACGTGTTCGTCTCTTCTCCTTCTTCCTCTTCTTACTTTCCATACGTGGAAAAGCAGCAGAGTTCTCTGCATCCCGGCCCGGTTACGTCTGCTACCGCCAGCAGGAAAATGGATTCCACTTGGCCAGCTGAGCTCTCTGAGCTCGTCACGCGGCCACATCGTAGTAGTGATGGCACGCTGCAGCACTGTGAGTTTACCGGGCCCTGATTCGCCGACAGGAATTTGAGACATGAGCTAAATAACGTGTGTTAAGCAGCCATCATCAGGAGAAACTGCCACACTATTAATTAGCTGAGAACATTCATCCGATTCATGTTTAACAGATCATTAGTATATCATATAATAAATAAAAATACCACATTTTCTGAATCCATACGTAAATAAATAATAACTTGCTTTATTGAGGTTAAAGGCAGGTGGCATTCAGGGATATCTGTTTGGGGTTCTGGGATACAAATTCTAAACCTAAACTATGGTCATGTTTTGTACATATCTCCTGGTGTGTGTGTGTGTCTCTCTCAAATTTTCTCTAAAACAGAACAACCTAAATATTCCCCCATACAGGGGGCTCTGCATCGCAACTGGAGCTTGCATTTCCAAATGGTTAGCTGGCAGAAAAGTAGAGATCTCACTCTCCAACTGCATGATACCTACAAAAACAATTCATTCAGTTGGGCTTTTCTTATAGGAACAATCAGCAGAGGTTTTACCTTGTGGGTTTCACCGAGTGACATTTATACGGCAGGCTATTGGATTTCAAAACAAACTCTGCAGATCAGGGGCCTGTTCCAGCAGGTTAGGACAGCTGAAGCTGGATCAGGATTTTCAGTTCCACAACTGTGGATTTCATATTGTATAGATCACCCTGAAACTCCCAATATGTTGCCTTGCATCCATCACACCCATCCATCACAAGCGCATCATCAATCACACCCTGAATATTTTATTGATTTTAGATTGTGACAGAGAGATGCTGTTCACAACTTATTTTACTGCAGTATTTTACATGTCTGTTAAATGGCATTCTGACTAACACCCAAGAAACTGAGCAAACCCATTTCCGGTTCAAACAAATTGTTGATTGATGCAGAATTGACCAAAGATAACTAAATTGTGTTAAGTCCATGCTGCATTGGATAGCGTTTCTTCAAACTGCATTAAAAAAATCATCATGTGATTATAGTCATCACAGGTGGTTGTTGATGTCAATAATGAAAAGTCATGTTAGGAAGGTCAAGAATAATGGGAATGTATTTAGAAATAGTGATGTACTTGTGGGTGCAGGTGTGGACAGGGTTAATTCAACAACATGAGAGCCTTGCTCATGGTTTGCTCTTGTGTCCCCAGGAACGTTTTGGTGAGATCGCATGGGAGCATCACTGTGGCAGTGCACAAAATGGCATCCTGAAGATGACGTGTGTTTTCCTGTACAGTAATTTAAATGGCCATGCAAACCATGCAAATGAGCTTATAAATGATAACGTTGTATTCTATCTCTTCTTTAAAACCTTTTTACAAAGTTTTGTTTGTTTATGATTATCTGTCACACTAACTTTTCTTTCATGTAAGGATGCATCATGGAATGAACTTTATCTGCATACTATTTTTCCTAATAAGTGTGGTCTACATCGTGCAAGCTTCTCCAGTGTTCTAAATGCTGCATATTAAATGTGAAAGTACTAGAACTATTTCTAAATAAATTAATACTTGAGTTCTCCTTTAAAATGACTATTCCTTAGTTCTCGTTTAAAATTACTTAATTCTTGAGTTCTCCTTTAAAATGACTATTCCTTAGTTCTCGTTTAAAATTACTTAACCCATGAGTTCTCCTATAACACTGCTTAATTGATTAGTTATCCTTTAAACAACTTAATGAATTGATTCTCCTTTAAAACAACTTAATTCACAAGTTCTCCTTGAAAATGACAATTCTTTAGTTCTCTTTTAAAACAACTTAATTCGTTAGTTCTCCTTTAAAACAACTTAATTCATTAGTTCTCCTTTAAAACGCTTTAATTCGTTAGTTCTCATTTAAACTTAATTCACGAGTTCTCCTTTAAAACGACTTAATTCACGAGTTCTCCTTTAAAACGACTTAATTCATTAGTTCTCCTTTAAAACGACTTAATTCACAAGTTCTCCTTTAAAACGACTTAATTCACGAGTTCTCCTTTAAAACGACTTAATTCACGAGTTCTCCTTTAAAACGACTTAATTCACGAGTTCTCCTTTAAAACGACTTAATTCACGAGTTCTCCTTTAAAACGACTTAATTCACGAGTTCTCCTTTAAAACGACTTAATTCATTACTTTTCCTTTAAAACGACTTAATTCACGAGTTCTCCTTTAAAACGACTTAATTCATTACTTTTCCTTTAAAACGACTTAATTCACGAGTTCTCCTTTAAAACGACTTAATTCACGAGTTCTCCTTTAAAACGACTTAATTCATGAGTTCTCCTTTAAAACGACTTAATTCACGAGTTCTCCTTTAAAACGACTTAATTCATGAGTTCTCCTTTAAAACGACTTAATTCACGAGTTCTCCTTTAAAACGACTTAATTCATGAGTTCTCCTTTAAAACGACTTAATTCACGAGTTCTCCTTTAAAACGACTTAATTCACGAGTTCTCCTTTAAAACGACTTAATTCATTAGTTCTCCTTTAAAACGACTTAATTCACGAGTTCTCCTTTAAAACGACTTAATTCACGAGTTCTCCTTTAAAACGACTTAATTCATGAGTTCTCCTTTAAAACGACTTAATTCACGAGTTCTCCTTTAAAACGACTTAATTCACGAGTTCTCCTTTAAAACGACTTAATTCATGAGTTCTCCTTTAAAACGACTTAATTCACGAGTTCTCCTTTAAAACGACTTAATTCACGAGTTCTCCTTTAAAACGACTTAATTCATGAGTTCTCCTTTAAAACGACTTAATTCACGAGTTCTCCTTTAAAACGACTTAATTCACGAGTTCTCCTTTAAAAACGACTTAATTCACTGAGTTCTCCTTTAAAACGACTTAATTCATGAGTTCTCCTTTAAAACGACTTAATTCACGAGTTCTCCTTTAAAACGACTTAATTCACGAGTTCTCCTTTAAAACGACTTAATTCACGAGTTCTCCTTTAAAACGACTTAATTCATGAGTTCTTCTCCTTTAAGCCACTTTCCCTTCCCGCCCCTCCGCGCGCCAGCGTGACGCGGAGGCGCGCGCAGCAAGACGTCCCTCCGCGAGCCGCACGCGTCGCCTCGCGCCCTCATCGCGTTCCGTCAGCGAACTTTTTCGTTCTTGACGAACTTTTGTGTTTCGGATCCACGCGAAGGAGAAGGAGGAGAAGATGTGTCCTCCTCCTCCTCCTCCTCCTCCTCCTCCTCCCTCCGGGTCTGACAGGTGAGACTAAACACTTTAAAGTTTAACGTTCGGTCTCATTAGTTGGCCGCGGAGAACAACGGTACTCAGATGAGGCTTCTACTTTATTATTATTAATATTATTACTATTATTATTATTATTCATGTTATTATTATTATTATTATTAATAATAATAATTTTGTTATTGTTAATATTATAAATATTCTTATTAACAATAATAATAATAATAATAATAATAATATTCTGATCGGTAATATCGACAACGGGTTTTACACGAACACGTGTTTCCTCTCCTGAAGGATTTGAACGGTTAACGTTGCGCCTCCCAGACGACACTGAAGACTCTTAACAAACCAGAGTCAACATATTAAGAGAACAGACTCGGCTTTAGAGTCTGTTCTCCGGGACTCCCCGGTCTGCAGCGGTCGGGACTCCCCGGTCTGCAGCGGTCCGGACTCCGGGCTGCAGCGGTCCGGACTCCGGGACTCCCCGGTCTGCAGCGGTCCGGACTCCGGGCTGCAGCGGTCGGGACTCCCCGGGCTGCAGCGGTCGGGACTCCGGGACTCCCCGGGCTGCAGCGGTCGGTCGGGACTCCGTGCTGCAGCGGTCGGTCGGGACTCCCCGGGCTGCAGCGGTCCGGACTCCGGGCTGCAGCGGTCGGGACTCCCCGGGCTGCAGCGGTCGGGACTCCGGGACTCCCTGGGCTGCAGCGGTCGGTCGGGACTCCGGGCTGCAGCGGTCGGGACTCCGGGCTGCAGCGGTCGGGACTCCGGGCTGCAGCGGTCGGGACTCGGGGTTTCAGGGCTTCATTCTCGGGGTTTTGGTGTCAGGCAGTGAAACGACCAGCCTGTTATTAAGGTCAGGAAGTGCTGCTCCCTCACCATAGAGCACCATGTCACGGTTAGGCTTTCTACAGCATTGAGACAAATATCATAATAATAATAATAATAATAATAATACCAATTGTAACACACTGACATCCTGCATTAAATGTAGTAATATAGTCTTGTCATTATTAGTGAATATGTATCTATTGTATTATTGATTAGTGCATACATATATTTATAGGTTTCTTGCATCAAAAGATGGCTCATGTATTTCTGTGAGTTATGAAGGAAAATGTCAACATTTTGTCCAATTGGTATATAATGATATTATGTATGGACACACATTATATACGATGTGCACCCAGGCCAAGATAATAGTTGTCCATTGTACCAGATGATTGGCTGTAATTAATAATTAGAGTTGTGTTTCCCAGCTGGTGTGTTGGATGTGTGAGCCTCCCTGTTGGACGGTGTAATTATTATAACATCTTCAAATATGGGATCCGCTTTCCCCACTTCATGTTTGAGTCTCAGAAACACAGCGACTCTCATCCCCGTCCACCGCAGTGTGTTACTGCAGGGATGGAGAGAGTACTGGTGGATGTCACCTCCATGTAGACGGAGCACCACCACAGTGTACAAAGTAAAAGTCCTTCATGCAAAAAAAGTGCAAAAGTAAAAGCGCAAAATGGCCCATTTCAGAATAATAGGACATATATTACTGTACAGTCTGTGTATATACGTATGTGTGTGTGTGTATACTGTATATACATGCACATATAAATATATATACACACTCACACATACGTGTATATACAGTGACTGTATAGTAATATATATCCTATTATTCTAAAATGGGCTACTTTGCACTTGTACTTTTGGTACTTAAAGTATATTTTCATGCCAATACTTTTGTACTTCTGTACTATACAGCCGTTCTTATTATATTAGCGGGGAGCTTCAAAACTAAATGTTGTCTGAAGTGCAGTGTGTGACATCACAGCACATTCAATGACGGTCGTGCTGTCAGAACATCAGTTAAAAGTGATGATTACTCCCTCACTGCAGTGATCTGCTCGCATGTGTTCAGCGTTTGTTTGCCGGCGTTCTGCTTCTAAATTGAGGTTGTGTGCATGTGTGTGTTTTAAAGAGCTGACGCTGGTAATAGACACCTGAGGAAAGTAGGGTGAGAAAGAGACACAACAAGAGGCTATAATATCGCTGACGGTGCAGTAAGATTTAAGTAGAACAAGTACCAAGTGCTAGGTTAATAGAAGAAGTGTCAAGCCCTCAAAATTGCCCTCATAAGCGCTAGCTTAAAAGAGGTTGATTGTTTCACGTCTCTAATGTAACTAATAGCATCCGGTCTGACTTGTCCACTCTCCCGGAAGCAGCACACACCTCTAACGTCCCGGTGTCTACCTGACAACACACACAGAAGACAGACAGACGTCCGTCTCACGGTGTCTATGGTAACACCGCCGACCCGTCCACGCCCTCCGGACGACTCCCTGCTACCCCGATGTCCCGCTTTCAAATCAAAACAACAGGAACGTGTCTCTCCGTGACGTGAGACCGCATTGTGATTGGTTCGTTACCGTAGCATACCGTAGCGTAGCGTATCGTACCGTAGCGTAGCGTATCGTACCTCTCGCTAGCCAACGTCGTTCTGAAAGCTGAAGCCGAGAGCCAGACAATCAAGAGGAACATCTGGCTCTAATTATTCCAGGAATGCAGGGGGTTCAGAGAGAGAGAAAGAAAAGGAAAAAAGTGAATCAGAGTCTCCTGCAGCAGGATCACCTCCTCACCTCGTCTCCACCTCCACCTTCTCTCTCCCCAGCTGAGGACCTCCACCGGCCCCCCACCCCCCCTCCCCCCACCCCGGCGATGCCACGGACGCCTCTCTGATGTGACGATGGGAACCTACACCCGCGGGGCCCCCACAGTGTTCTTCCTAAGTCTGCTGTGGCCCCTGCTGGCCCCCGCGGTGACTGTGGCGGTGGACCCGAGCGGCGGCGTGCCCTTCATGGGGGGGAACTACGAGGGCCACCCCATGCTGTACTTCGACCAGGCGGAGGTGGAGGAGCTGCAGACGCGGGCGTCCGGCACCCACCGGGAGCTGGCGCGCAGGGTCCGCGAGGCGGGCGAAGCCATGCTGGAGCACCCCGAGGACTACCTGCCGCCCTGGAGCCCGGCCGAGTTCAGCGGCCGCTGGAACGAGGTGTACGGCAACAATCTGGCGGCGCTGTCCATGTTCTGCCTGCTGTACCCGCACCGGGCCGGCGCCCTGGACCTGGCCCGCGACTACATGGAGAGGATGGCAGCTCAGCCTAGTTGGTACATTTTCTGCTTTTATGCTTCGTTCTCTACGTCTGTCTGTCTGTCTGTCTGTCTGTCTGTCTGTCTGTGTGTATACCTGAGGCACCTGGTGTAGACAAAAGGTACAGACTTAAATCCTCGATGTATACAGAATACCTGCCATAGGCTTCCTATGGAGCAGAATGCCCCCGACCTCCTCCTTAGGGACCTGTATCTGGGTTGAGGCTATCCTGGGTTCTTGTCTCCCAGGCAGCAAACAGGTACTGGGTTTGAACCCCAAAGTCCGCACTGTATCCTGGAGCAAGATTGCCTGAGGTCTACCTGCTCCTTAATGACATTTGTCTGAATTCATTGTATGTCACGGAGGATATAGGGGTCCACTGCAGTCTGGACTTGTTGATGTTTATCAGGAACCTTAGGAACTATTGAACGCTGGCATGAACTAGGCTAGCATGGAGTGGACTTGAACTAGCGTATCACCCTAGCAGAGAACCCTATCTTGGAAAACACATGTAAAAAGCATTGCTGTGACTCAATTCTCTCAATCGCATGAAATGACAGAAAGCTATCTGGGGAGTAAAGGTTAGTGGCTGTCCTTAATCATCAGGCCCTATTGTAATCTAACCCACGGTTTACCCTCCCTCGTTGTCTGAGGCGGTGAGGAATTGGTTGCAGGAAATGTGTTTAGCAGCTGTTTGAGATCTGAACAACGGTCCCCGTTTGGACGGAAATGAAATGCTCAGATGCGAGCCGTGAGAGGCCCACTCTCCCCGAGTCCAAGTGATGGAGGGTCTAGCCGGCGAGGCCCAGCGAGTGCCTACCCGACCGGGGAGAGGGGAAGAGAGGAGCCCCCGTCGAAGGCCAGCCGGTCTGGGGCCCCGTGGTGACTAACCTCTAGGTCTCTGAGCCCAGAGCACCAGATACATATCTGGAAGGACTTCTATGGCCGTAGATCCTGTCATGGGAAGTCGATGGCTGCTTAGGAACCCGTGTTAGGTTGGAGATGTTTAAGTTAAAGCTGTTAAAGTAAAGTTTTGGGCCAAAGACACATTTTGAAGCTTTATAAAATTTGTCTCAGCCTATTTTTTGATATTTCCTGGGGTGTTAAAGAAATGCATTCATCTTCCTCTTCAGGCGTTGAAGGTTAAACTATTGGTCTGGCTGAGACTCTAATCCTTTACATTTCTAATCTTGTGTTTCAATCCGATGGAATGCTTTCAGCGGCCAACAATAAAAGACTTTTTGTGCTGCATAGCTAATGGTTCCTGTCAGCCGGCCGGTGGAAACCATCGGTGGATCTACGTGACGTTGGGACAGCGTAGTTAAATTACGTCGAGGCCGTCGATGAGTACACAGGATAACAGGACTTCACTGCTGCGTGTCTGATGAAGTGTTACACACAGTATTTGGTTTATAGAGTTGTACGTACATATTAATGATAATAAATCGTCCTGTGTTGCTTTGTGATCTTTGAGTCAGTGAGGGTTTACTGACTCACTGCAGCACTACAATACTTCAGTTATAACCGTCTTATAACTTCATACCCTTAGCAAAAAAACACAGTTCCTGCAATTTGGATGTTTGGCCATATCGCGATTTTGCTAATATTTTTGATGTATTGTTCAGCCCTATGAGTTAATAGGGTTCTCCAGGTATCAGACCTCCACCTATCACCGCCTCCACCCACCACCATCTCCACCCACGTCTCTCCAGTGTGGAGAAGCACAAACTACAGATCCTTGTGTACACACTCTGAAGTGATGTGTTGTGTGTACTTTGGCAGAGTTCAGTACACGTACTGGAGATAGACCACCGGTGTGGAAGTAGAACTTGTGTCTGGCTTCTACTCTCTGAGGAGACTTGAGAGATTAGGAGATAGGAGACAACATGAAACAAGACAACTTAAGATTTGGATTCACAATGTGTGAACATAAACATTCCTGGGATGCAGGGCTGGACGTGGTAGAGGTTTACTATAGGTGTACCTTCCCCTTGTTCAGTGGTTTACGATTTAGTCATTTAGAAGACCTTTATCCAAAGCAACTTAAAGTTAGTATTTTTAGATACATGATCGCTCAAAGATGCCTGGAGAATGAACATAGGGTTCGAACCCAGAACCCTGAGCCTTTTGGCTACGAGTCACTCACACGAAACCCTAAGCTATCTTATTTATATTTTATTAAAATGACGAACTGCTGAGTAATTACGAACTACAAACCAAACAAAAAGAGGAGCAATAGATTCTTGGGGGGAGAATAGTATGAAGCACGTCTTGAAACCCTCGCAAGAACAAACAAGGATCACAAGGATATGTTGGCGTTCAGATCTCTGACTGGAAGAGAAGGTTCTACATGAACAGACCTGGGAGACCGGCTCACATGTGGAGAGGATGTATAGACACCCGCAGGCCTGTCTTTGTGCAGCATTCTTCACGATGCTGAGAGGGAGAATCAAAGAGCTTTTAAAAGGAAAACAGTCGGTCTCTGGAAGGGGGGATGTCTAAAATTGGACACCCATCAAACCGTGCTCCGTGAAAGCTGTGTCTTGGCGTTGTGGGCTTTAGATGACTCCTCACCGCGCTTTGAAACATCTGAAATCAATCCTCTTTTTTGTACGTCGCTATTTAATTAAGATCTTTTCTAGAAAACACAAATAACGTTTAGTTTGCTCATTTGTGCAGGTTTGACCTCCGTAGCGCACCAGTTTTACAGCGTGTTGAAGGGCTTCACGGGGTTTTTACAGCTTAAAAAAAGTACACGGATATTAAAGATGTAATTACAAGGTTGGGTGGAGGAAACGACACAATCTGGATGTGAAGCTGTTTCCTGAACGCTGATTGCAAATTAAAAGTCAGCGTTTTTCAACACGTGTGTTGCAATCAACGCTTGCCGGGTGGAATCCACGGGAGCTTTACAAGAGTTTGGTCTCCAGTGAAGCTCATCAAATAAAAGGCGTCTGTATCGACCACCCAGTGTCGCTTCCATCTGGCTTGGCACGCCTCTTGTTGCATCCATGATAAATGTTGAAGAGGAATCATTGTTTTGATTGGAATTCAACTTGATTCTAATTAATTGTAAATACATTACTTCTATTTTCAATTGGGGCAGCTCAAGAGAAAGCTACTGAAGGGTTGTTGATTCAGTTATTGTCTGGATGGGTGAATGTAAGGTGTACCCTTATAGTGCGGTCCGGTAGTCTAGTGGTGAGGGTGTCCGACTCCCAGCTGAAAGGTTCTCGGGTCGCTGCCTGTCCATGAGCAGGACTCCCCCTAACCCCTACATTAATGACCCGTCTTTGTACTGTCTAACCCCTACCTGCTCCTTAATGACCTGTCTCTGTACTGTCTAACCCCTACCTGCTCCTTAATGACCTGTCTCTGTACTGTCTAACCCCTACCTGCTCCTTAATGACCTGTGTCTGTACCGTCTAACCCCTACCTGCTCCTTAATGACCTGTGTCTGTACTGTCTAACCCCGTCCCCGCAGGCTGGTGAAGGATGCTCCGTGGGACGAGGTCCCCGTCGCCCACTCCCTGACGGGCTTCGCCACGGCGTATGACTTCCTGTTTGAGTACCTGAGCAAGGCGCAGCAGGAGCGCTTCCTGCAGGTGCTGGGCAACGCCACGCGGCTGATGTACGAGGCGTCGTACGTGCGCGGCTGGGGCTTCCAGTACCTGCACAACCACCAGCCCACCAACTGCGTGGCCCTGCTGACCGGCAGCCTGGTCTACATGACCCAAGGTACCTGACTGATCCAACCTTTATTAGGTGCCCAGACACACTCCGATCTGACCGGCTCAACCTTTATTAACACGGGCAATGCTGACACCACGATGGATTCTGGATTCTGGATGACATTTTATTTCTGAAAACTCTCAAAAACCCCAAAACTATTCCAAATGAACAACATGTCCAACTAACCTCTGTGGCCGTGGTGCCAGACTCACAGATCTTTAACTCTATGAGACTAATGGTTAATAATAAAGCCCTAAGCTCTGTCTCCGTCTCCTCCTGGTGAACGGTTCCCACGGCGGTTTTCCTCTCTGAGGACAAGAATGTTCTCCGTCTGAAACATCAGCACAGTCAACAAGCTACCGACCTTCACCCACCATCACCACCCCGTCGAACCGCTCAGCGCTCCTCTAACCTCCTCCACGTTATCCAAACCCCGGCGGTGATGTCACTTCCTGCTCAGTGAGGACGCTGTCCTGCGGCCGTTCTGTTGCCGTGTCTCGAGTGCAGAGGAGAGGAAACGGCCGTAGGAACTAGGAGCTGAAGAAGTTCTGCTCCCCTCTTCCTCCTCCTCCTCCTCCTCCTCCTCCTCACCGCGCGACTCGCTTGGCTGCAGGGATTAGATTCCTCATACAAAAGATGCAGTCTTTATGGGAATTAAATAATGGTCTGTCTGGGCAGGCCGCTGTGGTCTCGCAGGAATCCTTGGGGGGGGTTTCCTTTATTTTAGTGGAGGAGGAAAAAGAGAGAACGTGAGAGAAACAAACACAGAATACAGACGGGTTTAAAACGCAGCGCGAAATAAACTCCACCCAGAAACTTGTTAAACGTGTTCGTCTCTTCTCCTTCTTCCTCTTCTTACTTTCCATACGTGGAAAAGCAGCAGAGTTACGTCTGCTACCGCCAGCAGGAAAATGGATTCCACTTGGCCAGCGATCGGTGGTTTCTGGCAAATTTTCTTAATTTGTTCCCAGTGAACTTTTTTTTACAAGCAGACGCTGGAATCGTTGGATGATGTCTGTGGGTTTCTTGGTTGACAAATGATCTTAAAAGACTGACAACACCTCATTCCTTACCTCAGCCTGACCTCTGGACAGAAACCTTCCCTCTCACTCGCTCATCCATCGACTGCTCGCTCTCTACGTCCCGCTCACACACTGCAGAGTCTCGCTGTTCACTACGGCCGAGATGTCTTCGTTCATTGGCTTGCATTTCGAGATACTATACATCCATAGTTTATGAAAGGACGACAGTGCTGGATAATGTAAAGATCTCTTAGATGGAGATGGATACTCCGGGGGCAGCATCGCTGTCTAAACACCAGAGACACAAACACACACACACACACACACACACACACACTCCTCGAGGACTTATTGCTCTTGGCGGATCACACCTCCGTCCACACTGAGCGATCTGAGACTCGTTAGCACGGCGTGTCATGTCGACGTAGCATTGGCACCGCCACCGCCGGCCGTGCTGTGCTACCACGGCAACGCTGTGCTACCACGGCAACAGCAACACAAGGTTTCAAAGAACGAGGAGACGAGGTCACAGACGGAGATTCCGGTGCAGGTGTCTGCGCGTCCGGAGCCCCCGAGCATGATGTTGCTTCTGACACGTTACCCAGAATCCACCTGGAGGGACCTGGGAGACCTCTGGTTTGCCGCCAATTTCACTCGCAGTGTTGGCTGCGAGTGAAATCTTGTCACATTGATTAATCTTTGGACAAGTTGAAAACATGAATCATTGATTGTAGTTATTGTGTTAGGAATGTGAATGTCAGTGTAATCTGGGTGCAGGTCTATTAATTCCAGAAATGACTCATTGTCAGGGATTTGTGTTTGTCTGCTTAAGAACTGAGTGAGTTCATTCCCCATGACGGCTGAACTCGGTGAGGTCGCCATGTTGTGAACGTTTGGATTTAGTTTCCAAATGGCTCATGGTTCCAACAGAAGATATGTGCCGGTCTGGCCAGCGGTGCTCCAGAACCCTGGAAGCCATTATCTGCTAGCCACAAGGCTAACTTGCCACGTCATTGGCATTGTCTGTTAGGTGTTTAGGCTACCTAGCCACAATAGGCAGCAATGCAGTTATATTAGCATTATCTGCTACCTAGCTACATCCTTAATCAGCAACATTGTGCTATCTGCTAGCTATTGGGCTAACTAGCCAGATCATTAGTCAGCAACATTGTGCTATCTGCTAGCTATCGGGCTAACTAGCCACATCATTAGTCAGCAACATTGTGCCATTTTCAGCAACATTGTGCTATCTGCTAGCTATCGGGCCTAACTAGCCAGATCATTAGTCAGCAACATTGTGCTATCTGTTAGCTATCGGGCTAACTAGCCACATCATTAGTCAGCAACATTGTGCTATCTGCGTAGCTATGGGCTAACTAGCCAATCATTAGTCAGCAACAGTGGCTATCTGCTAGCCTATCAGGCCTAACTAGCCAGATCATTAGTCAGCACATTGTGCTTATCTGGCTAGCTATTCAGCTAACTAGCCACATCGTTAATCCACAGAAGAACTTTAGTTGTTGTTTACTGCGGGTTTCCCCACAATAAACAACAAACCAGTGGAGGCACAGAACCAACAGTGGGCGAGGAAATTGCAGTCAGACCCTGGAAATGCTGTGTGTGTGTGTGTGTGTGTGTGTGTGTGTGTGTGTGTGTGTGTGTGTGTGTGTGTGTGTGTGTGTGTGTGTGTGTGTGTGTGTGGGTGTGTGTGTGGGTGTGGGTGTGGGAAAAGAATAGCGTTTCTATCGCAACGTTTCAACTTCATTTTGCTGAGATGGTCACAAAGGTTAGTCTGACTAAGGTCTTAGTCTTGCTAAAAGATCGGAGAACCGACACGGTGCCAACCTAAGATACAATAGTACCACTATTCTTATTTATATTTATTTATTTATTCATATAGCACTTATCAAAACAGAGTTAGAAAGTGCTTCACAGATAAAAATGAAATCATATGCCAAGATGAATAAAATATACATGAGGGACAAAAATTACAATTAAAATAATGAACAAGAAATTAAAGCCAATAAAATAAACAGTTAACGCAAATAAAATCACGGTATGCTTTCTGATAAAAGTGCGTTTGTAGAAGAGACTTAAAAGAAGACCCTGACCCAGACGGTCTGGTCAGTCCAGAGCCTCGGAGCCCCGATGGCAGAAGCTCTGTCCCCTTAGCTAGCTACCAGCAGGCTCTACCAGCTCCAAGGTTTGGCGTCCGCACACACGGCGACCAGAGAGACGCTGTTTGGCTTAAATGTGGTCTTTGTGTGCCTGGAGTTTGTGTTTGGTGGTAAATACCTCGCGAGTGCTGTCCCCAGCCCCGCCCCCTCCACCACCACCACCACCACCACCACCACCAGAGCCCCCGCGGCCCCCCAGGTTAAACAGGCCCTGTTAGACTGCAGCCATGTAAACCCAGAGACTGTGAACACCACCGCCACCCCTCAAAGTCCTGTGGCTCTGAGCGGCCATTATGTGGTCACCGGTTCCCATAGTAAACTCTGTGTGTGCGACCCGATGTGTGTGTGTGTGTGTGTGTGTGTGTGTGTGTGTGTGTGTGTGTGTGTGTTCTGTGTGTGTGTGTGTGTGTGTGTGTGTGTGAGAGAGAGAGAGAGAGCGAGCTCTGTCCAAGCACGTCATACTTTCCGAACGCGACTGAACTGCGCGTTGTTGTCCTGGGAAGAGAAGGGTCTGGTCTTTTTGGAAGTAGCCAACGGTGTTTTTTTAGACGTGCTGGTTATTTATGAACACCTCATAAATGTTAAAGAAACATTTTTCTAATTTTTCCATAATGAGAGGAACTCGTAAATCACTTGTATGGCGAACTGTTTGTGGAAGTCTTGGCTGGGGTCGTGCTACGAGTCCTGACATCTCATGTAACACAGGAGGAGGAAACAGAGATTCAAATATGTCCGATGTATAAAAGGTGTACTTAACATTAAATAATCATTTCAATGTGGAATTTAAAGGTGAATTTTAAGGTGTTAGCACTACCACTCATCGGTGAATACACCACCCTCCTCCTCCTCCTATCCTCCTCCTCCTCCTCCTCCTCCAGGCTACCTCCAGGAGGCCTATGTGTGGACTAAGCAGGCTCTGTCCATCATGGAGAAGTCCATGGTGCTCCTGCAGGCCGTGACGGACGGCTCCATCTACGAGGGCGTGGCCTACGGCAGCTACACCACCCGTTCTCTCTTCCAGTACCTCCACCTGGCCCAGAGGCACTTCTCCATCGGACACTTCCACCACCCCTGGCTGCTGCAGCACTTCGCCTTCATGTACCGCACCATCCTACCCGGTAGGCCTGTCTCCCTGTCTCCTTGTCTCCTTCATGTACCGCACCATCCTACCCGGTAGGCCTGTCTCCCTGTCTCCTTGTCTCCTTCATGTACCGCACCATCCTACCCGGTAGGCCTGTCTCCCTGTCTCCTTGTCTCCTTCATGTACCGCACCATCCTACCCGGTAGGCCTGTCTCCCTGTCTCCTTGTCTCCTTCATGTACCGCACCATCCTACCCGGTAGGCCTGTCTCCCTGTCTCCTTGTCTCCTTCATGTACCGCACCATCCTACCCGGTAGGCCTGTCTCCCTGTCTCCTTGTCTCCTTCATGTACCGCACCATCCTACCCGGTAGGCCTGTCTCCCTGTCTCCTTCATGTACCATACCATCCTACCCGGTAGGTCTGTCTCCCTGTCTCCTTGTCTCCTTGATGTCAGGCGTCCTAGACTCCGGTAGGTCTGGACTCCGGTAGGTCTCAGGTGTGCTAGACTCCGGTAGGTCTGGACTCCGGTAGGTCTCAGGTGTGCTAGACTCCGGTAGGTCTGGACTCCGGTAGGTCTCAGGTGTGCTAGACTCCAGTAGGTCTGGACTCTGGTAGGTCTCAGGTGTCCAGGACCCACAATGACAGCCTTCTGCTCCCCCCCCCCCCCCCCCCCAGGGTTCCAGAGGTCGGTGGCGATCGCCGACTCCAACTACAACTGGTTCTACGGGCCGGAGAGCCAACTGGTGTTCCTGGACCGCTACGTCATGCGCAACGGCAGCGGGAACTGGCTGGCCGACCAGATCTACCAGAACCGGGTCACCGAGGGGCCCGGGGTCCGGGGCAAGAGCCAGCGCTGGTGCACCCTGCACACAGAGTTCATCTGGTGAGAGAGATACCTTGTATACCCAGGTCATCTGGTGAGAGAGAGAGAGAGAGAGAGCGAGAGAGAGACTATTTCTCTCAGGAAGGAAACAGAAAAGGTAACGTTTCCTTCCTGCTCAGGACCTGTAGGTTAGATGATAGTCTTAGCTGCTCTCCTCTCAGATGCTTCTAGTGTCTCTCATTACAACCCATCTATTATCATGTACTCCTGGTTGTGACTCCTCTCTCTGTGACCCGGTGACCTGCAGGTATGACCCCAGCCTGACCCCCACGCCGCCCCCGGACGTGGGCACCGCCCAGCTGCACCACTTCCAGGACTGGGGCGTGGTCACGTACGGCAGCGCCCTGACCGCCGACACCAACCACTCCTTCCTGTCCTTCAAGGCGGGCAAGCTGGGCGGCCGCGCCATCTTCGACATCGTGCACCGCGGCAAGTACAAGGAGTGGATCCGCGGCTGGAGGAACTTCAACGCGGGCCACGAACACCCCGACCAGAACACCTTCACCTTCGCGCCCAACGGGGTGCCCTTCATCACCGAGGCGCTGTACGGGCCCAAGTACACGCTGCTCAACAACGCCGTGCTGTTCGGCCCCGCCCCCTCGCCTACCTGCTTCCGCCCCTGGGCGGGTCAGGTGACCGAGGTGTGCGACTCCAAGTGGCTGCGCTACAAGGACGGGCCGGCGGCCGACGCCCAGGCGGCCGTGGAGGCGGCGATGCAGCGTCAGGGCATGGTGTTCGTCCGCGGCGAGGCGCGCTCCGCCTACGGCCCCGAGCTGAAGATCCGCAGCTTCCAGAGGAACCTGCTGCTGCTGCACCCCCAGCTGCTGGTGGTGGTGGACCACGTGCAGCTGGACCCCGGCAGCCCCGTGCGAGTCATGAGCGCCTTCTTCCACAACACGGACGCGCCCTTCCAGGCGGTGGCTGAGGCGGTGGGGGGGGCCCACGGGGCGTTCATCGCCCACGGCCGGGACGCCTACAAGATGTTCTGGATGGACGACACGGGAGCCAGCGCCAAGGCGCTGCTGGGCTACTGGGCGTACCCGCGGGGGTACCCCTTCAACGGCTCCAACTACGTGAACGTGACCATGCCGCTGAGGTACCCGCACACCCGCGTGGCCTACGTGTTCTACGGGCCGGGCGTGACCGTGAAGAGCTTCAGTCTGCAGGGGGACGCCGAGCGCGTGGACCTGCGCCTGTCCACCGCCGAGCACAGCTACACGGTGCACCTGCTGACCGCGCCGGTCACCAGCCGGCCGCTGTTCGCCATGGTGCTGCGCGACCAGACCAAGGTGGTGTTCGAGAAGCCGGACGGGTCATCGGCGGCGGTGGAGGAGGAGGAGGTGGAGGAGGTGGAGGAGTATGTGAACGTGGTGGAGGACAACCTGCAGCACGTCCTGCCGGTCTTCCAGCAGATGGAAAGACACATCCTGGGCCGGGCGCTGAACTCTGCCAGCTTCCGGAAGACGGCGGTTCTCGGACGGCTCCTGCAGTTCTCGGACAAGAAGAAGACGGAGGAGATCATCGAGAGGATGTTCACCATGTCCAAGAAGCAGGCCGGGAAGGGCGGAAAGGGCGGCAAGAAGGACAACATGGCGGACAAGCTCACCGAGGGCCTGCCGGACATTTTTGCGCAGATGGAGCTGAGCGAGAAGAAGAAGCAGCGACAACGGAGCCCCAAGCGGGCCTACGAGGACGCGGAGGAGGGCAACGGGGACTCGCGCGCCTTCATCGAGTACGCCGACAACCGCAAGAACCGGAAGGACGCCTTCGTGAAGGGCCGCAAGTTCAAGGAGGTGCACACGGCGGCCACGTCGTCCTCGGCGACGGTGGCGGGGGGCGGGGCGTCCGGCGGCGCCACCTCCTACATCAGACTCTTCCTCATCGTGAACACCACCATGTTCTTCCTCCTTCTGGCAGGCATGCTGCTGCGGCTGCCGCGAGGACAGCGCACACAGAAGTGCTTCTATGGTCTCCTGCTGTTGGACAGCTTCATCCTGCTGTACCTCTACACCCTGTGCTCCCGCGCACAGTGCTGATGATGTCATCAGCGTGCGACGGCGGGGTCATGTGCGACCTCACGCGAGACCCGTGAGATCCCAGAGGAAGGGACGTTGAGACGGGCGGGAAAGCTCTCTGAAGATGAGCTTTCGTTCTGATTCTGCCGCATCAGGACTGGTTTGTTCCGGTGTCGGGTTCGATACGGTTACAGTTTACAGTTTAAAATACTTGAAACTACTGGGTTTCAGATATGCTGATGTCATCAGCGTGCGACAGACGAGTCATGTGACCTGTGTGTGTGTGTGTGAGATCCCTGAAAGGTCTGATGATGTATCTGATGTTTTTTTTCCCATGAAGGGGGTGGCTAATGTGGTTCGGTGTTGCATTAGATCGGGTTACAGTTTGGGCTTGGAGAGGTTCAGACATGGTTTTAGGTCAACAGGTTTGGTATCATCGGGATCCAGATCTAGTTGGGAGAGGAGGGGGAGCAGGCAGCACGGAGGGACACGCCCCCAGACAGACGAAGCCCTGGACGATGCAAGGCGAGGCAGCCCTCTCCGACCCGCTAGCACGACTCCTGAGGAGGAAGACGTTGACCTCACTGGGGTGACCGCTGCAGCCGTCGGTGGCACTAGAGGCTTCTGTGGAGCTGCTCAACAACAGACTGCGTGGGGGACATTTCTCTGTGTGCCGTACGGCCCCCTGGGTTCCCACCATGCGGGACGTTGGGCAGCCATTAAGGCCTCTGGATGCTTCTTCCGAAATGCAGCGGAAACCGGCTTCCAGCGCTTCTGTTGGGTTCTTTTTGTTTGTTTGGCAGGCGGGGGGGTCGATTCAGTTCAGGAAAAAGTCACTGTCCGGGCCCCCGGGCGGGGCTTAGAGACCGCCACCAGATCTCGGTAGGTTGACGGACAGCCTCCTATACTCTAGTACCGCACCGATATCAGCTAGTTCTGTGGAACTATACAAGGTGGAAGTTGAATTTGGGCGTCCGATTTGTTCTGATCTCAGAACCCTTCTGAAGAAGCATACAGAGGCCTTTACACGCCGTTTCCAAAATCCACCCTGTAGTGACATCACAAGTGGGAGTTCCAGCCCCACCCACTCACTCATACCTTACGTTTGACCATTCAGTCATGTAATGCTTCAGCGTTAAGGCCTCCAGGTGCTCTACGATGACTTGTTTGAAACGCCGGCGCGTCCGTCAATGACAGGGGCCACAGGTTCGGGTTCGTCTTGCTCAAGGGCAGACATCGGGGTTCGAACCCAGAACTTTCCCACCTGGGAGTCAAACACACTCCTGCCTTAAATCCCGGGAGCCCCCTCAGCACAACTGGGTGGACTCCCAGCCCCGCTTGTGATGTCACTCCGGGGCCGTTCCACCTATGAGGTCGCGGTTCGCCACTAAAATGCTGTTTTTTTCCTCGTGTACTCGTGTAACCTTCTGTAGGAACACATAAACATGTATATATATAGAAGGAAAAAAAACATGATCTATTTTTGTGACGTTGTTTTTTTTATATTGGGTATTAAAATTACGACATGCTTACGAGTTGGTGGCTGTTTTCTCATTGTTGTCGCTTGAGTGTCTTGGTGACTGAATTTACACTTTTAGGATACACACACACACACACACAGTGTTATACACGACCTAACAAACCTAATTTAAAAAAAACTAATACTTAGACTATAGTCACTTCTGTATCGTGGCTATTTATCATTCATTAATAACTACAATTATTTTACATGCGTAAATTCTAGAGTACATTTTTTCTCAGGAGGTACAGATTGTGATTCTGATTAATCATTCCGGCCTATTGATAATCTTCAATTTAGCTCAGGTCAAATCTGACATGAGGCGTCTCTCACTGTTCCATGGATACTTACCTCATGGTTGACCATCCACAGGCTGTCAGTGTGTGTCCTGCTCCAGTCCTCCTGCTGCATGATCCACATGTAGTAATATTTAGTCATATTTGTAGTCATATCTGTAGTCATATTTGTAGTCATATCTGTAGTCATATTTGTAGTCTACCCTGTGTGGTTGATAAAGGTAGGTTACCCTGTGTGGTTGATAAAGGTAGGTTACCCTGTGTGGCTTATAAAGGTAGGTTACCCTGTGTGGTTGATAAAGGTAGGCTACCCTGTGTGGTTGATAAAGGTAGGTTACCCTGTGTGGTTGATAAAGGTAGGCTACCCTGTGTGGCTTATAAAGGTAGGTTACCCTGTGTGGTTGATAAAGGTAGGTTACCCTGTGTGGCTTATAAAGGTAGGTTACCCTGTGTGGTTGATAAAGGTAGGTTACCCTGTGTGGCTTATAAAGGTAGGTTACCCTGTGTGGCTGATAAAGGTAGGTTACCCTGTGTGGTTGATAAAGGTAGGCTACCCTGTGTGGCTTATAAAGGTAGGTTACCCTGTGTGGCTTATAAAGGTAGGTTACCCTGTGTGGTTGATAAAGGTAGGTTACCCTGTGTGGTTGATAAAGGTAGGTTACCCTGTGTGGCTTATAAAGGTAGGCTACCCTGTGTGGTTGATAAAGGTAGGTTACCCTGTGTGGTTGATAAAGGTAGGTTACCCTGTGTGGTTGATAAAGGTAGGTTACCCTGTGTGGCTTATAAAGGTAGGTTACCCTGTGTGGTTGATAAAGGTAGGTTACCCTGTGTGGCTTATAAAGGTAGGTTACCCTGTGTGGTTTGGGGTTAGGTCTTCTGGGACGTGGTAAGGAGACACCAAAGTGGTCTGGCTTCCCCCCGAGAGACACGAACACCTCCTGGACCCCCCAGGATCTACACTTCATGTTAAATCAGAGTTCTCTCTCTCTCTCCACGTTTTACTGAATTGATCATCACGTTACCTCCTCCTTCATCTCCCCATGTCTCGACCAGCAGCTGGAACCTCCGGTGTCTCCTCCGGGGGGTTAGGAGAGTCTCCTCCGGGGGTTTAGGAGAGTCTCCTCCGGGGGTTAGGGGAGTCTCCTCCGGGGGTTCAGGGGAGTCTCCTCCGCTGCCGGATCTGGTTTATCGGATCCGGATCCAAATCGCCAGGTCGTCCGTTTCTCTTGGATGTGTTTGTGTCTTTCTTCCTCCACCTCCTGCTCTTCCTCTTCTCACCACCACCACCTCCTCCTCTTCTTCCTCCTCCTCGTGCCGAGGAGTCGAACGCGCGGCGCGAGGACTCCGAGTCTCGCTTCTCCTCGCGCTTTGTTACCGCGGAGTCCTTTGATCTCGGAGCGGAAACCACCTGGAGTCTTTGATGTTGCTGCGCGTGCAGACCACCTGACCGCCGCGTGCCGCACCGCCTGGTGATTATATAATACTATCTGTACTATAGTATTCTATAATATATGTAGTATAGTACTCTATAATATCTGTAGTATAGTATTCTATATTTAATGACGCTCACTGGCCGACGGGTTGAACACACACACCAGCAGAGAGGAATGGTGGATTTTCGAGGTTACGCCCACTGAGTTTTTCCTTCAATCGAAATCGAGAGGTTGAGGAAAGAAGGCGTGGTCTCCGGCCAGGAAGTCTCTCTATATGGGCATGTAGTCCTGGGCGATAAATCACAGCCACCCACTCCTGTAGTTTTATGCATTATATGTTTTGTACACTTTAACCTTCTCGTAGAGCATAAACTAAATATTTACTTGTGTGGGAAATGTGCTTTTTACTTCTCTAAGCACGTCATCGATCAGAAACTACAGTGAACACTTGGAAATAAATGACAGAATATCAAAGCTGTTGGACTAACGTGGGGGCGGAATTAAAAAAGACCAATTGATAACAAAGTGGTTTATTAACGAACAAAATGTGCGTATGAGACAGCAAAATAACAACTTTAGTTTTACACTGAGAATGCACACTTATAACCCCTCACAGTCCTTCAATCAGCTGATTAAAGGACTAGTTACTCTTGACAGAAACTAAATGTATTCACGGATAGCAAACCTTTGGACGAGAATACGGTCAGAAAATAATTTGAAGGGGAAAGAAAATATTTTGTGTCTCGGTTATAGAATCAGGCGGTAATTCTCTGAGGTTGTGATTCACTGAAATGAAAAATACTTCCAAAAACGGAAAACAATTCAGTCTCGATTGAAACCCAATCAACTCAAGTAGACATGGACATGAACTGGCACACTTCAAACTGCTGTGGAAGCAAATGGCTCGTACTATAAAAATAATATTCATCATCATTTCATCACAAGCGCATCAGACATTTACAAAGGATGGTCAATTCTTGTCTTCTCCATTTTGTAAAACAGCATTGCGGCTGCTTTTTGCCACTTTTATTCAGATAAATAACTTGAATATGTTCTATTTTAAGTGATGTCCCTCTACGAGTCACTTATCTTCTTCACATCGCCGCTCTCTGTGGCGATGATCTTGACGTTGAAGGGAACGAAGAACTCCAGCATGGCCTTGGTGTCGCTGGGGGTGAGGGCGTACTCCTGCGCCAGCCTCTCGGCCGACCACACCGCAGGCTGCATCTTGTGGCTGTTCAGCGCCTTCAGAGCCTCCACCAGCGACAGTTTGCCTTTCGGAACGTCCGTGATCTCCGCGAGGCCGTACGAGCCTCCCGCCAAACTGTACGTCAGCGTCCTGCGTTCCTCCTCCTCCTCCTCTTCCCCTCGTCGTGGTTGTTGTTCAGCTGTCGGTTTGGCCGCCTGTGAAATGGAGAAGATATGAAGAATATTCTGGAGACATGAGCAAAATCACAGTAGGGTCCCTGTTTTACCACCATCCACTTGTGATGTCACAAATGGCAGCGTCTACCCAGATGTTTGACAGACAGATCAACTCCAGCCTCCCAGCAGTTGTCAACATGTGGGTTGGGATCCTGCCACTTGTGATGTCACAAATAAAAAATAGATTTTAAAGTGGCTAATGGACATCACAACGGAGGCCCTTTAAGTCAAGTCCAGCCAAGCTACATTCCTGGAGGCTAATGCTTAAACTACGTAGCCTGCCGTCCGAGGACAGAAATCAAGTTAACATTCCACCCAGAAATCAGACAAGAATCATGACAGGCAGGACGGGTCATCAGCCACAAGGTCATGGTTTTAGTCTCAAGTTTGATGGAATCTCAATTGAAATGTGTATTTAGTAAGACTCAATAGCTCATTTAACCTCTAAAGCAAGTACATGTATGCCTTGAAAACTAAAGACAACCAAACCATTTAAGAAAACTGTAGTTGCCTAGTGGTTGTAGTTTACACCACAGCCACTAGAACAACAACAACCGTTATGAGGACCTTTACATGTCCTCACAATCCTGAACATGATGCCTGGTGATCCTCTCATCATAATACAGGGTCCTGATATGATGATGATAACACAACTCAATGTTTAAGGAGCGTTTAGACCCTGGAGGCTCAGGGACAACCAGTCAGTATCATGAGATCATTATTTGATACGGATCATACTAAGATGGTGTAATGTGGTGTTAGGAGGTGTTAGGTGGTGTAAGGAGATGTTAGGAGGTGTAAGGAGATGTTAGGAGGTGTAATGTGGTGTAAGGAGATGTTAGGAGGTGTAATGTGGTGTAAGGAGATGTTAGGAGGTGTAAGGAGATGTTAGGAGGTGAAAGGAGGTGTAAGGAGATGTTAGGAGGTGTAAGGAGGTGTAATGTGGTGTAAGGAGGTGTAAAGGAGGTGTAATGTGGTGTAATGTGGTGTAAGGAGGTGTAAGGAGGTGTAATGGGGTGTAAGGAGGTGTAAGGAGGTGTAATGGGGTGTAAGGAGGTGTAAGGAGGTGTAAGGAGGTGTAATGGGGTGTAATGGGGTGTAAGGAGGTGTAAGGAGATGTTAGGAGGTGTAAGGAGGTGTAAGGAGGTGTAAGGAGGTGTAATGAGGTGTAAGGAGGTGTAAGGAGGTGTAAGGAGGTGTAATGTGGTGTAAGGAGGTGTAAGGAGGTGTAAGGAGGTGTAATGTGGTGTAAGGAGGTGTGACCTCTGAGGGCTGCGGGTCCTTGGACTCCACATACACGGTCTTCAGGAGGCTCAGCAGGGGGTCGCTCCTCTGGTGGATGGACTCCGACACTCCGGCCGCTGAGAAAACAAAAGGTTTGAGCATCAGTCCGGAGACACACACACACACACACACACACACACACACACACACACACACACAAACACACACACACACACACACACACACACACACACACACACACACACACACACACACACACACACACACACACACACACACACACACACACACACACCCAACACACACACACACACACACACACACACACACACACACACACACACACACACACACACACACACACACACACAAAAACACTGAGGTCACGGTCACACTCTCTCACACACACACACACACCAAAACACTGAGGTCACACGCACCCTCCCCCTCGGCGGGGTGTCTCGGCGCGGCGGCGGGCTTCTCCCGGGAGATCTCGCGCATCACGCGGCTCTCCAGGTTCACGTTGCGGAACATCCGCGCGACCCGGGCGCCCATGTTTGTCATGTTTGTCGTGTTCGTGACGCGGAGACTAATAAAGTTTTTGCATCTCTACGGCGAGAGAGGAGGCTCCTCCCCCTCCTCGTTGTAATATGGCGAACAGCGCAACAGCGCCCCTGCGCGGTCACGAGGGGAACCGTCACGTTTAATGGTCGTACTCTCTACTGCCAGCAGGGGGCAGCGTTGGACTTGTATTACTACAAATATGACTACAGATATGACTACAAATATGACTACAGATATGACTACAAATATGACTACAGATATGACTACAAATATGACTACAAATATGACTACAGATATGACTACAAATATGAAGATAGAATCCTCCTCCTCCTCTTTCCCTCGTCGTGGTTGTTGTTCAGCTGTCGGTTTGGCCGCCTGTGAAATGGAGAACAAGATATGAAGAATATTCTGGAGACATGAGCAAAATCACAGTAGGGTCCCTGTTTTACCACCATCCACTTGTGATGTCACAAATGGCAGCGTCTACCCAGATGTTTGACAGACAGATCAACTCCAGCCTCCCAGCAGTTGTCAACACGTGGGTTGGGATCCTGCCACTTGTGATGTCACAAATAAAAAAATAGATTTTAAAGTGGCTAATGGACATCACAACGGAGGCCCTTTAAGTCAAGTCCAGCCAAGCTACATTCCTGGAGGCTAATGCTTAAACTACGTAGCCTGCCGTCCGAGGACAGAAATCAAGTTAACATTCCACCCAGAAATCACCCGCATTCTGCGACAGACAAGAACCATGACAGGCAGGACGGGTCATCAGCCACAAGGTCATGGTTTTAGTCTCAAGTTTGATGGAATCTCAATTGAAATGTGTATTTAGTAAGACTCAATAGCTCATTTAACCTCTAAAGCAAGTACATGTATGCCTTGCAAACTAAAGACAACCAAACCATTTAAGAAAACTGTAGTTGCCTAGTGGTTGTAGTTTACACCACAGCCACTAGAACAACAACAACAACAACAACAACAACCGTTATGAGGACCTTTACATGTCCTCACAATCCTGAACATGATGCCTGGTGATCCTCTCATCATAATACAGGGTCCTGATATGATGATGATAACACAACTCAATGTTCAAGGAGCGTTTAGACCCTGGAGGCTCAGGGACAACCAGTCAGTATCATGAGATCATTATTTGATACGGATCATACTAAGATGGTGTAATGTGGTGTTAGGAGGTGTTAGGTGGTGTTAGGTGGTGTAAGGAGATGTTAGGAGGTGTAAGGAGATGTTAGGATGTGTAATGTGGTGTAAGGAGATGTTAGGAGGTGTAAGGAGGTGTAATGTGGTGTAAGGAGGTGTAATGTGGTGTAAGGAGGTGTAATGTGGTGTAAGGAGGTGTAATGAGGTGTAATGTGGTGTAAGGAGATGTTAGGAGGTGTAAGGAGGTGTGACCTCTGAGGGCTGCGGGTCCTTGGACTCCACATACACGGTCTTCAGGAGGCTCAGCAGGGGGTCGCTCCTCTGGTGGATGGACTCCGACACTCCGGCCGCTGAGAAAACAAAAAGGTTGAGTTGAGCATCAGTCCGGTGACCTGACGGCACCCGGGCTGACCCGCGGTTACACAACACACACACACACACACACACACACACACACACACACACACACACAAACACACAACACACACACACACACACACACACACACACACACACACACACACACACACACACACACACACACACACACACACACACACACACACACACACACAACACACACACACAGACACACTCACACTCTCACACACACACACACACACACCCACCCACCCACACACACACACACAGCAAAACACTGAGGTCACACGCACCCTCCCCCTCCCCCTCGGCGGGGTGTCTCGGCGCGGCGGCGGGCTTCTCCCGGGAGATCTCGCGCATCACGCGGCTCTCCAGGTTCACGTTGCGGAACATCCGCGCGACCCGGGCGCCCATGTTTGTCATGTTTGTCGTGTTCGTGACGCGGAGACTAATAAAGTTTTTGCATCTCTACGGCGAGAGAGGAGGCTCCTCCCCCTCCTCGTTGTAATATGGCGAACAGCGCAACAGCGCCCCTGCGCGGTCACGAGGGGAACCGTCACGTTTAATGGTCGTACTCTCTACTGCCAGCAGGGGGCAGCGTTGGACTTGTATTACTACAAATATGACTACAGATATGACTACAAATATGACTATGTAGTCATATTTGTAGTCATATCTGTAGTCATATTTGTAGTAATACAAGTCCAACGCTGCCCCCTGCTGGCAGTAGAGAGTACGACCATTAAACGTGACGGTTCCCCTCGTGACCGCGCAGGGGCGCTGTTGCGCTGTTCGCCATATTACAACGAGGAGGGGGAGGAGCCTCCTCTCTCGCCGTAGAGATGCAAAAACTTTATTAGTCTCCGCGTCACGAACACGACAAACATGACAAACATGGGCGCCCGGGTCGCGCGGATGTTCCGCAACGTGAACTTGGAGAGCCGCGTGATGCGTGAGACCCGAAAAAAAAGAAGAGAGCCTCCTCCTCCTCCTCTTTCCCTCGTCGTGGTTGTTGTTCAGCTGTCGGTTTGGCCGCCTGTGAAATGGAGAACAAGATATGAAGAATATTCTGGAGACATGAGCAAAATCACAGTAGGGTCCCTGTTTTACCACCATCCACTTGTGATGTCACAAATGGCAGCGTCTACCCAGATGTTTGACAGACAGATCAACTCCAGCCTCCCAGCAGTTGTCAACACGTGGGTTGGGATCCTGCCACTTGTGATGTCACAAATAAAAAAATAGATTTTAAAGTGGCTAATGGACATCACAACGGAGGCCCTTTAAGTCAAGTCCAGCCAAGCTACATTCCTGGAGGCTAATGCTTAAACTACGTAGCCTGCCGTCCGAGGACAGAAATCAAGTTAACATTCCACCCAGAAATCACCCGCATTCTGCGACAGACAAGAACCATGACAGGCAGGACGGGTCATCAGCCACAAGGTCATGGTTTTAGTCTCAAGTTTGATGGAATCTCAATTGAAATGTGTATTTAGTAAGACTCAATAGATCATTTAACCTCTAAAGCAAGTACATGTATGCCTTGCAAACTAAAGACAACCAAACCATTTAAGAAAACTGTAGTTGCCTAGTGGTTGTAGTTTACACCACAGCCACTAGAACAACAACAACAACAACAACCGTTATGAGGACCTTTACATGTCCTCACAATCCTGAACATGATGCCTGGTGATCCTCTCATCATAATACAGGGTCCTGATATGATGATGATAACACAACTCAATGTTTAAGGAGCGTTTAGACCCTGGAGGCTCAGGGACAACCAGTCAGTATCATGAGATCATTATTTGATACGGATCATACTAAGATGGTGTAATGTGGTGTTAGGAGGTGTTAGGAGGTGTAATGTGGTGTTAGGTGGTGTAAGGAGATGTTAAGAGGTGTAAGGAGATGTTAGGCGTAATGTGGTGTAAGGAGATGTTAGGAGGTGTAATGTGGTGTAAGGAGATGTTAGGTGTAATGTGGTGTAAGGAGGTGTAAGTGTGGTGTAAGGAGGTGTAAGGAGGTGTAAGGAGTGTGGTGTAAGGAGGTGTAAGGAGGTGTAAGGAGGGTGTGACCTCTGAGGGCTGCGGGTCCTTGGACTCCACATACACGGTCTTCAGGAGGCTCAGCAGGGGGTCGCTCCTCTGGTGGATGGACTCCGACACTCCGGCCGCTGAGAAAACAAAAAGGTTGAGTTGAGCATCAGTCCGGTGACCTGACGGCACCCGGGCTCACTACGGTACACACACACACACACACACACACACACACACACACACACACACACACACAAACACACACACACACACACACACACACACACACACACACACACACACACACACACACACACACACACACACACACACACACACACACACACACACACACACACACACACACACAGAACACACACACACACACACACACACACACACACACACACACACACACACACACGCAAAACACTGAGGTCACACGCACCCTCCCCCTCCCCCTCGGCGGGGTGTCTCGGCGCGGCGGCGGGCTTCTCCCGGGAGATCTCGCGCATCACGCGGCTCTCCAGGTTCCCCTGCTGAGCCTCCTGAAGACCGTGTATGTGGAGTCCAAGGACCCGCAGCCCTCAGAGGTCACACCTCCTTACACCACCTTACACCTCCTTACACCCCATTACACCACCTTACACCTCCTTACACCTCCTAACATCTCCTTACACCACATTACACCACATTACACCACATTACACCTCCTTACACCTCCTTACACCTCCTTACACCTCCTAACATCTCCTTACACCTCCTTACACCCCATTACACCTCCTTACACCACATTACACCTCCTTACACCACATTACACCTCCTTACACCACATTACACCTCCTTACACCTCCTTACACCTCCTTACACCACATTACACCACCTTACACTTCCTTACACCTCCTAACATCTCCTTACTCCACATTACACCTCATTACACCTCCTTACACCACATTACACCTCCTTACACCACATTACAACTCCTTACACCTCCTAACATCTCCTTACACCACATTACACCTCATTACACCTCCTTACACCACATTACACCTCCTTACACCACATTACACCTCCTTACACCACCTTACACCTCCTTACACCTCCTTACACCTCCTAACATCTCCTTACACCACATTACACCTCCTTACACCCCATTACACCTCCTTACACCACATTACACCTCCTTACACCACATTACACCTCCTTACACCTCATTACACCTCCTTACACCACATTACACCTCCTTACACCTCCTAACATCTCCTTACACCACATTACACATCCTAACATCTCCTTACACCTCCTAACATCTCCTTACACCACCTAACACCTCCTAACACCACATTACACCATCTTAGTATGATCCGTATCAAATAATGATCTCATGATACTGACTGGTTGTCCCTGAGCCTCCAGGGTCTAAACGCTCCTTGAACATTGAGTTGTGTTATCATCATCATATCAGGACCCTGTATTATGATGAGAGGATCACCAGGCATCATGTTCAGGATTGTGAGGACATGTAAAGGTCCTCATAACGGTTGTTGTTGTTGTTGTTGTTCTAGTGGCTGTGGTGTAAACTACAACCACTAGGCAACTACAGTTTTCTTAAATGGTTTGGTTGTCTTTAGTTTGCAAGGCATACATGTACTTGCTTTAGAGGTTAAATGAGCTATTGAGTCTTACTAAATACACATTTCAATTGAGATTCCATCAAACTTGAGACTAAAACCATGACCTTGTGGCTGATGACCCGTCCTGCCTGTCATGGTTCCTGTCTGTCGCAGAATGCGGGTGATTTCTGGGTGGAATGTTAACTTGATTTCTGTCCTCGGACGGCAGGCTACGTAGTTTAAGCATTAGCCTCCAGGAATGTAGCTTGGCTGGACTTGACTTAAAGGGCCTCCGTTGTGATGTCCATTAGCCACTTTAAAATCTATTTTTTTATTTGTGACATCACAAGTGGCAGGATCCCAACCCACGTGTTGACAACTGCTGGGAGGCTGGAGTTGATCTGTCTGTCAAACATCTGGGTAGACGCTGCCATTTGTGACATCACAAGTGGATGGTGGTAAAACAGGGACCCTACTGTGATTTTGCTCATGTCTCCAGAATATTCTTCATATCTTGTTCTCCATTTCACAGGCGGCCAAACCGACAGCTGAACAACAACCACGACGAGGGGAAGAGGAGGAGGAGGAGGAACGCAGGACGCTGACGTACAGTTTGGCGGGAGGCTCGTACGGCCTCGCGGAGATCACGGACGTTCCGAAAGGCAAACTGTCGCTGGTGGAGGCTCTGAAGGCGCTGAACAGCCACAAGATGCAGCCTGAGGTGTGGCCGGCCGAGAGGCTGGCGCAGGAGTACGCCCTCACCCCCAGCGACACCAAGGCCATGCTGGAGTTCTTCGTTCCCTTCAACGTCAAGATCATCACCACAGAGAGCGGCGATGTGAAGAAGATAAGTGACTCGTAGAGGGACATCACTTAAAATAGAACATATTCAAGTTATTTATCTGAATAAAAGTGGCAAAAAGCAGCCGCAATGCTGTTTTTACAAAATGGAGAAGACAAGAATTGACCATCCTTTGTGAATGTCTGATGCGCTTGTGATGAAATGATGATGAATATTATTTTTATAGTACGAGCCATTTGCTTCCACAGCAGTTTGAAGTGTGCCAGTTCATGTCCATGTCTACTTGAGTTGATTGGGTTTCAATCGAGCCTGAATTATGTTTTTCGTTTTTGGAAGTATTTTTCCTTTCAGTTGAATCACAACCTCAGAGAATTAACCGCCTGATTCTATAACCGAGACACAAAATATTTTCTTTTCCCTTCAAATTAATTTTCTGACCGTATTCTCGTCAAAAGGTTTGCTATCCGTGAATACATTTAGTTTGTGTCAAGAGTAAACTATTCCTTTAATCAGCTGATTGAAGACTGTGAGGGGTTATAAGTGTGCATTCTCAGTGTAAAACTAAAGTTATTATTTTGCTTGTCTCATACGCACATTTTGTTCGGTAATAAACCACTTTATCAATTTGGTCTTTTCTTAATTCCTGCCCCACGTTAGTCAACAGCTTTGATATTCTGTCATTTATTTCCAAGTGTTCACTGTAGTTTCTGATCGATGACGTGCTTAGAGAAGTAAAAGCACATTTTCCCACACAAGTAAATATTTAGTTTATGCTCTACGAGAAGGTTAAAGTGTACAAAACATATAATGCATAAAACTACAGAGTGGGTGGCTGTGATTTATCGCCCAGGACTACATGCCCATATAGAGACAACTTCCTGGCCGGAGACCACGCCTTCTTTCCTCAACCTCTCGATTCGATTGAAGGAAAAACTCAGTGGGCCGTAACCTCGAAAATCCACCATTCCTCTCTGCTGGTGTGTGCTGTGTTCAACCCGTCGGCCAGTGAGCGTCATTAAATAGAATACTATACTACATATATTATAGAGTACTATACTACAGATAGTATTAATATAACAACCAGGCGGTGCGGCACGCGGCGGTCAGGTGGTCTGCACGCGCAGCAACATCAAAGACTCCAGGTGGTTTCCGCTCCGAGATCAAAGGACTCCGCGGTAACAAAGCGCGAGGAGAAGCGAGACTCGGAGTCCTCGCGCCGCGCGTTCGACTCCTCGGCACGAGGAGGAAGAAGAAGAGGAGGTGGTGGCGGTGGTGGTGAGAAGAGAAGAGCAGGAGGTGGAGGAAGAAGGACACAAACATATCCAAGAGAAACGGACGACCTGGCGATTTGGATCCGGATCCGATAAACCAGATCCGGCACCGGTTCCTCCTCCAGCGGCAGCGGAGGAGACCTCCCCTGAACCCCCCGGAGGAGACTCCTCCTAACCCCCCGGAGGAGACTCTCCTAACCCCCGGAGGAGACACCGGAGGTTCCAGCTGCCTGGTCGAGACATGGGGAGATGAAGGAGGAGGTAACGTGGATGATCAATTCAGTAAAACGTGGAGAGAGAGAGAACTCTGATTTAACATGAAGTGTAGATCCTGGGTCCAGGAGGTGTTCGTGTCTCTCGGGGGGAAGCCAGACCACTTTTGGTGTCTCCTTACCACGTCCCAGAAGACCTAACGCCCAAACCACAACAGGGTAGCCTACCTTTATAAGAGCACAAGGGTAGCTACTTTATAAGCCACCAGGGTAACCTACCTTTATCAGCCACACAGGTAACCTACCTTATAAGCCACACAGGGTAACCTACTTTATCAACCACACAGGGTAACCTACCTTTATCAACCACACAGGGTAACCTACCTTTATCAACCACACAGGGTAACCTACCTTTATAAGCCACACAGGGTAACCTACCTTTATAAGCCACACAGGGTAGCCTACCTTTATCAACCACACAGGGTAGCCTACCTTTTATAAGCCACACAGGGTAACCTACCTTTATAAGCCACACAGGGTAGCCTACCTTTATCAACCACACAGGGTAACCTACCTTTTATAAGCCACACAGGGTAACCTACCTTTATAAGCCACACAGGGTAGACTACCTTTATCAACCACACAGGGTAACCTACCTTTATAAGCCACACAGGGTAGCCTACCTTTATCAACCACACAGGGTAACCTACCTTTATAAGCCACACAGGGTAGCCTACCTTTATCAACCACACAGGGTAACCTACCTTTATAAGCCACACAGGGTAGCCTACCTTTATCAACCACACAGGGTAACCTACCTTTATAAGCCACACAGGGTAACCTACCTTTATCAACCACACAGGGTAACCTACCTTTATAAGCCACACAGGGTACCTACCTTTATCAACCACACAGGGTAACCTACCTTTATAAGCCACACAGGGTAACCTACCTTTATCAACCACACAGGGTAACCTACCTTTATAAGCCACACAGGGTAACCTACCTTTATAAGCCACACAGGGTAACCTACCTTTATAAGCCACACAGGGTAACCTACCTTTATAAGCCACACAGGGTAACCTACCTTTATCAACCACACAGGGTAACCTACCTTTATAAGCCACACAGGGTAACCTACCTTTATAAGCCACACAGGGTAGACTACCTTTATCAACCACACAGGGTAACCTACCTTTATAAGCCACACAGGGTAGCCTACCTTTATCAACCACACAGGGTAACCTACCTTTATCAACCACACAGGGTAACCTACCTTTATAAGCCACACAGGGTAGCCTACCTTTATCAACCACACAGGGTAACCTACCTTTATCAAGCCACACAGGGTAACCTACCTTTATCAACCACACAGGGTAACCTACCTTTATAAGCCACACAGGGTAACCTACCTTTATAAGCCACACAGGGTAACCTACCTTTATCAACCACACAGGGTAACCTACCTTTATCAACCACACAGGGTAACCTACCTTTATAAGCCACACAGGGTAGCCTACCTTTATCAACCACACAGGGTAACCTACCTTTATAAGCCACACAGGGTAGCCTACCTTTATCAACCACACAGGGTAACCTACCTTTATAAGCCACACAGGGTAGCCTACCTTTATCAACCACACAGGGTAACCTACCTTTATCAACCACACAGGGTAACCTACCTTTATCAACCACACAGGGTAGCCTACCTTTATAAGCCACACAGGGTAACCTTCTACAGACCTGCCGGAGTTCGGTGCCACTGAAGTAGACATTAATGAAGCGATGGCCGACTTTAAACTTGGTGTCATTTCATTTGGCACCGACTGGATCAACCCAGAGTCCCGAAGGCTCTAATTCCCCGAGACCAACGCACAGGGTTCTAGGACATGCAGGCCCATATACTGGGTTCTAGAACCCTGGTGTCCCGAGCCAGAACATCGCAAGCCTTGCAGACCTAGATATTGGATTCTAGAACATCACAAGCTATATATAAACGGCTTACTGGGTCCTAGAATGCTGATGTCCTCACAAGGCTTTTGTCCTCACAAGCCATTTGTTTTCTGTGCTCCACATCCAATAACATTACAACAGTGGCACCACGTCCACTAAAATAAATATATATAGATATATATACTGTATATATATATTCTGTGAGCTTTCAGAAGGAAAAATATACCAGATATTGATTTGATTCCAGATGTTCGAGGCCACCTGAGAGATGAAACGGTCCCAGTAGCTGCTGTGACCCAGAAGGACACGTCACGTTTGTAATTATGAGAATGAAAGGGTCGCAAAATGCACTCGTGTATAAAGGTTGGACTGTACCCGTCTCCACAGACATGGTCATCATTTCTCCATGTTTTTCTGAAACCACCCCTCAAATTCATATACAAAAAAAAAAAAACAACTACTGCGACTTGATTTGAAATGGCGAGGGTACAACGTTGGAGTCTGGTCGGTGTTGGTAATGGGCCGCTATCAGAGACCACTCAGCCTCGTCCAACAGCCCCTGGAATACAGGGTTCCGGGGTCAAGTGGTCACACAGAAATAACTGTCCACATAGATGGAACCCTTTCATCTGGGCAATCTTCCTGGCTGCTGTAGCACAGCTGTAGTCCCCCCCCCCCCCCCCCCCCCCCGACCATGTCTGCTGCTCGCTTGATTGCTTGTAAAGTGAAGTTGGCCTTTCACGGTTTGAGGTGACGGCCTTCGAGCGCCGGGCCGCAGCATCAGATGTTTCCTTACCTCTGCTGTTGTTTGACACAGCAGCCGTTTAGAGTTAGGTGGTCGCTTGTTTACCCCGACATGCGACAGAGAAGTCTGTAAAATGGAGAAAGTAAGTAAGAGTAAACACGATTTATTGTGTCCAGTGAGGACATCGTCTGGTCTAGCTTCCGGAACCACCGTCCTGTGAAGGCCCATGTGAACGAGGCCTGCTTCTGTTCTTTAACTTCAGAATCACAGTCTAAATATGACGACGTTAGGCTACCGACAAGGAATGTTTCTTGGTGTGTTGGTGTAAGAATTCCAGGTTACAAAATCTAAAACCCTTTGTGAGAGTGTTAACTGACTGGAGGTAATGAGTGTGTGTGTGTTTATAGCCGTGAGTACCTAACAGGTTTGTTTTAACACGACGCCGGCCTCACGTGGTCCACGGAGCCGCTGGCTTGTTGTCTCTAATTGTTTGCTTTTCACGCCTACACCACAAATAAAGCCCACTGGAATGAGATGAAATGCCTCCTTAATGGAGTGCTGTGTTGTGGCTGATGTTGTGGCGATTATTATTATTATTATTATTATTATATGTTATTTGTGACTAAGCGGCATGTGAAATGTGGCAAACCTGATGAAGAGATCTGATGGAAAAGATGACGTTTAAACAAGGATTTCCTGTGTTTTCTTATGATTTATAGACCGTCTGGGTCCAAGCCGAGCACTGATTAATTTAATATAAAATCTAACCGCATATTGAGACACGTAGGATTGCTATTTTTAGAAGAATATAGAAGTTTGAAATGAAAAGTGATGGGGGATTTATTTCAACATTGGTGAGGTGTATTGAGAAGGACAACACAGAGCTTATTGATTTCAGGCTTTAAGGTGCCAGATATCTTCCTCAGTAGTTTAATATTAGAACAGGTCGATAGGCTAGCGTTAGCACGAGGAGATAGCGGTGGGGTTTAACAGAGAACCCGCTCAATACAGAGCGACCCGCAGGTTGGAAGGCTGCTGGTGAACAGAGATACTGTAACAGAGCTGCCCGATACAACTTCCTGTTCCTGTAACAGCAGCGTAATGTAACTTCCTGTTCCTGTAACAGCAGGGTAACGTAACTTCCTGTTCCTGTAACAGCAGCGTAACGTAACTTCCTGTTCCTGTAACAGCAGGGTAACGTAACTTCCTGTTCCTGTAACAGCAGGGTAACGTAACTTCCTGTTCCTGTAACAGCAGGGTAACGTAACTTCCTGTTCCTGTAACAGCAGGGTAATGTAACTTCCTGTTCCTGTAACAGCAGGGTAACGTAACTTCCTGTTCCTGTAACAGCAGGGTAACGTAACTTCCTGTAACAGCAGGGTAACGTAACTTCCTGTTCCTGTAACAGCAGGGTAACGTAACTTCCTGCTCCTGTAACAGCAGGGTAATGTAACTTCCTGCTCCTGTAACAGCAGGGTAAAGTAACTTCCTGTTCCTGTAGTAGCAGGGTAGAGTAACTTCCTGTTCCTGTCGTAGCAGGGTAGAGTAACTTCCTGTTCCTGTAGTAGCAGGGTAGAGTAACTTCCTGTTCCTGTAGTAGCAGGGTAATGTAACTTCCTGCTCCTGTAACAGTAGGGTAAAGTAACTTCCTGTAGTAGCAGGGTAGAGTAACTTCCTGTTCCTGTAGTAGCAGGGTAGAGTAACTTCCTGATCCTGTAGTATATTGCTCCATGTCATCGGGCTTATAAAACACATGGCCTGGTTTTTAAGATGTTAAGATGTGTTGTTGTCATCATGATTTAGTCAGATTTGGTCGCTATAATTATCATGATATACTTTTGATTGTTCTCAGCCTCACCTGTAAGTCACTCTGGATAAAAGCGTCTGATAAATGACTTCAGGCCTAAAAACATTTGTAAAATACATGCGTGAATATGTACTGTATGCAGACCGAATTGATGTTGAGTACAATTCCATCTGGATTTATGTGTTCACACACCGTTTCCACGTCGCTAAGGCGGGAGCGACATGTTTAGTGTTGCGGAGCAGCGCGGCCGCTAGTGCTAAGCAAACACACTGAAGCCTTCGCTCCCCAAACCACCGGCGCCGCTGTTGAATAGAGACAATTAGCTCTTTGTGTTCCCCGCAGCTTTTGTCGAAACATGACAGGAAGTTAACATTAAATAGAGTTTAAGGTGTGTGTGTTCCTCATAGATGTTCCAGAGATGCCGTGAAGGTGTGTAGAGTTCTTTTTAGGGATGGAATTTTAAATGCTTACGTTTGTCTGACTTTACTTTAAATAGACGGGCGGATTAACAGACTGCGGTTACATTTGTTATAACTGCCGTGCAGGCATGCTCCTCTGCTAACCTCACCCATTCATTCAAACTACAACTACAAAATACAAACTAGAACTACAAAATACAAACTAGAACTACAAAATACAAACTAGAACTACAAAATGGAATTCCAGAAATGAGAAGCAGACTAGAACCTATAATCAAGAAACTCGAGGCACAGCCTACTTGTACAGGCTTACACTTTATGATGTCCTCGTGTTTGAACAGGTGTGTGTGTGTGTGTGTGTGTGTGTGTGTGTGTGTGTGTGTGTGTGTGTGTGTGTGTGTGTGTGTGTGTGTGTGTGTGGTGTGTGTGTGTGTGTGTGTGTGTGTGTGTGTGTGTGTGTGTGTTCTGACCACTAATGCGTTCTTTAGTGCTTCAGCTAAGTATTGTTTTATTTGTTGATTCCTCCATTGTTTGTTTTTGCGATTAAACGTCCAGTCTATAAAACGTTAAATTCTGGCAAATATTCACAGCAGAGGCCAGAGTGATGTCTTTGAATCTACTGCTTTGGTCTAGCAGGCAATGTAAAGAGAAACACAACGATGTCATCCAAAATATACAAATGTTTAAGCGATACTTGACAAGTGACTAAAACAGTCAATTATAATGATTCATCAATTACAACATTTGCATCGATGCATTTTCTGCACATCAAATGATAATTTCAGTACCATCTGCCTAATACCTCCTGTATGTTGCTGCTGTTCTACAGATTTGTGGATTTGTGTGTCTGACTACTGTTGTAAAGCAGGAGACATATTATACCACCGGGTGTGAGTGTGATTAGCTATTCCAAGCGGTTTCAGAAACTGGTTAGAATGGCCCCACTTGACATCACAAGTGGGAGTGACCACCTAGAAGTATGCTGGATAGATCAGCCTACCAGCCTACCCAGTGGACTGTAGCAACGTGTAGGCTGGTAGACCGTTTTCTAAACCGCTTGGAGTGGTTAATCACGCTCACACCCGGTGGTATGATGGGAGTCCTTTAAACCACAGCTAGAGTGGAGCTCGTCTGCACACGGTTCTGCGGGAGGACAGCTGTAGTGGAGAGAAGATGCTCGCGCAAGTCTTCCTGTCTCCTGCACACACTGTGTTCTGTCCTTGATGTATTCTATATGTGGTTATACGTTACTGACCTCCGCTCTTTATGGAAATTGATTTATTACAGTTGGAGCACATTCTGTATGGTTCGTGAAAATTCTGGTGTATTTTATCCTACCATTTACTATCTTTGGGTGACTTTGCAGATGCTTTAGTTCAAGGCAACTTGCCAGTAAATACAGAGACCAGGTCATTAAGGAACAGGTAGGGGTTAAGACAGTACACGAGAAGGTCATTAAGGAGCAGGTAGGGGGTTAGACAGTACAGAGACAGGTCATTAAGAGAGCAGGTAGGGGTTAGAGCAGTACAGAGACAGGTCAATTAAGGAGGGCAGGTAGGGGTTAGACGGTTAAGAGGACGGGGTCATTATAGGAGCAGGTAGGAGTTACGACGGTACAGGAGACAGGTCATCTAAGGAGCAGGTAGTGGGTTAGACGGTACAGAGACGGTCATTAAGGAGCAGGTAGGGGTTAGACAGTAAGGAGACAGGTCATTAAGGAGCAGGTAGGGGTTAGACGTACAGAGACAGGTCATTAAAGGAGGCAGGTAGGGGTTAAGACGGTACAGGAGACAGGTCATTAAGGAGCAGGTAGGGGTTAGACGGTACAGAGACGGGTCATTAAGGAGCAGGTAGGGGTTAGACAGTACGGAGACGGGTGTGTCTACTGTCTTCCTAACACACGTGTGTCTTGTTTCTGCAGGAGGGAAGATGGCGGCCGTCAGCGTGAGCTCCAGGTGTGGCGGGCGCCATGCGTAGCGCTGCGCCCCGCTTGCCCAGAGGAGGAGGAGCGGGAGAAGGGAGGAGGCGGTGCGGGGAGAGATGGTTCGCTCCACGCTCATCTCTCCGGCCGCGCCTCGCCGCCTCCATGCAGCCATCCACAGCACCGTCGCTGGGCTCCTGAACCTGTCGCAGACGCACCTCCACACCCGGATGGAGGGGGCCGTCACGGCGACCAACGCCACGGCAACCGACGCCCCGGCGACCAACTCCTCCGCCCACCTCCTCCCCCCGGAGCCCACGGCGGAGGCACTGGCGGTCGCGGGGGTGGGGCTGCCGCTGCAGATCTTCTTCTGCGTTGCCATGGTGGCGGTGCTGCTGATGGCGTTGCTGGGCAACGTGGTGGTGTGTCTCATGGTGTACCGCCGCTCCGCGATGCGCTCGGCCATCAACATCCTGCTGGCCAGCCTGGCGCTGGCCGACATGATGTTGGCCGTGCTCAACATGCCCTTCGCCTTGGTCACCGTGGCGACCACCCACTGGGTCTTCGGCGACGCCTTCTGCCGCGTGTCGGCCATGTTGTTCTGGCTGTTTGTGGTGGAGGGCTCGGCGGTGCTGCTCATCATCAGCGTTGACCGCTTCCTCATCATCGTGCAGAAGCAGGATAAGCTGAGTCCACAGCGCGCCAAGGCCCTGGTGGGCGTGTCCTGGGCGCTGGCCTTCGCCCTCGCCTTCCCGCTGGCCGTGGGCCACCCGATGCTGCCCGTGCCCCCGCGGGCACCGCAGTGTGTGTTTGGCTACAGCCCTGACCCGGTGTACCGTGTCTACGTGGTGACACTGACGCTGGCCTTTTTCTTCGTGCCGTTCGGCGTGATGCTGTACACCTTCCTGGGCATCCTGGGCACGTTGCGGCACAACGCCCTGCGCATCCACAGCCACACGGACATCGGCGCCGGCACCGCCTGCCTGGGCCAGGCCAGCAAGCTGGGCCTCATGAGCCTGCAGCGGCCCTTCCACATGAACGTGGACATGGGCTTCAAGACGCGCGCCTTCACCACCATCCTCATCCTTTTCTCCGTCTTCACCGTGTGCTGGGGCCCCTTCGCAGCCTACAGCCTGCTGGCCACCTTCAGCGGCGCCTTCTACCGCGAGGACGGCTTCTTCCGGACCAGCGCCTGGCTGCTGTGGCTCTGCTACCTGCGGCCGGCCCTCAACCCGCTCATCTACTACTGGCAGATCAAGAAGTTCCGCGAGGCGTGCCTGGACCTCATGCCCAAGTACTTCAAGTTCCTGCCCCAGCTTCCCGGCAACACCATCCAGCGCCGGATCCAGCCCAGCGCCGTGTACGTCTGCGGAGAGCACCACCGATCCGTGGTGTAGGGGGACTAGGATGAAGGGGGTGGAGTCCCCCCCAAGTCCTGATATGCATATTATCGGGGGTTGCTGTTGTAGATATTTGGTGATACTTACTTTTGATACGAAAAAATATTTAAGAAGTGTGTGTGTGTGTGTGTGTGTGTGTGTGTGTGTGTGTGTGTGTGTGTGTGTGTGTGTGTGGTGTGTGTGTGTGTGTGTGTGTGTGTGTGTGTGTGTGTGTGTGTGTTGGGCGTGAAGGCGGATGCACAAAAATAGTTGTGATTGAGCAGATTATCAGACCTAACAATGGCGTCGGAGAATGGTTTGTGGGGACGCTGCACTAAGAGGATGGGGGGGGGGGGTTATAAATCTAATCTGCCAAATCTTGAAGAGGTGTGTATGAAGTGGTGGTGTGTATGAAGTGGTGGTGTGTATGAAGTGGTGGTGTGTTGGGTTTTACAGGACTTGTACAATAACTGCTTACGTGCGTTTCAACATGTTCTTTAAAGATGCCCTCATGCGTCGCATTACAACCATTAAACCTGTGGATCTCCTTGTTTTATTTCTTTAATGTGCCTACTGTTGATTAGCCTACTTGCCGGTCAGACTGCTGCTATATCTCGTGATGAAATGTGCAATTACAGTGTACTGTACTTCAGTTGAATGTAATAAAAACAGGCATTTCTTACCTTGTTAACACCGTCTTCAAATGTTTTTATTTACGACACGCGTTAGTTTTTGGATCAATATACTTTATACAATTTATAAAACTGAGCCGACGCCAGTTTGGATGACGCGGTTTTGGCGGGTTTTGTTTTTATTGAAGTAACTGACGGTTAGACCGACCTAAAGTTTGAACATCCCTCATTAGTTTCCTAATTGCTGTACTTTAATCTTTAACGGTCACCCGTCGACTCTCGTTCGCCAACCGTCACGCAGACACGCCGCTGATTGCGTGGACGCGAGCGCGGTGATGCTAATTAGCTCATTAGCTAATTAGCGTCACCGAGTGTTTTCCCGCCCGGGGGACTCGCGCGCGCTTCCTGCCGGCGCGTTCAGGTGTGTTTGTTTAGCAGCACCGGGACCCCCCAGGGGCACCGCGGGGCCCCGTCTCTCTCTCTCCTGACACCCAGAGACAGACGACGGGCGGCCCCGGGGGTCCGACACGAAGACACCCGCTGATATCACACACTCACCGGCTAGTTTATAATACTAACACAGACTAGTTGTAGTTTATAATACTAACACAGACTAGTTTTAGTTTATAATATTAACACAGACTAGTTTTAGTTTATAATACTAACACAGACTAGTTTTAGTTTATAATATTAACACAGACTAGTTTTAGTTTATAATATTA
>PIJE02000982.1:159819-190401 GCA_002895965.2 Coryphaenoides rupestris | reverse complement strand
GGTACTTGTCAGCAGACTGTCCTAGCCACTAGTCCCGCCTCTTCCCTTCCCTAACCTTTGTGCTCCCAGGTGCGTCCATATCTGCCGGGTTCGGGCCCGCCTGGCACACTGATTAATGGCCATGGCGTCCATTCTGAAAAAGGGGCGTGGTTTTGTTTTTTGAGTCCGGTGCAGACAGCTTCTCTGGCCCCACTACCGTTTCCCACGCTGCCTTGTTTTCCCGGAGGCCCACAGGAGGTGTGCTGTGTGTGTGTGTGCGTGTGTGTGTTGTGTGTGTGGTGTGTGTGTGTGTGTTGTGTGTGTGTGGTGGTGTGGTGTGTGTGTGTGTGTGTGTGTGTGTGTGTGTGTGTGTGTGTGTGTTGACAGCGCCCACGGATGATATAAACCCTGGGTATACGTTGGATTCATCACGGAGGTTCAAGCCTGCTGCCGGCCAATGGACAAGAACTTCCACCGAGACTCCACCCCCACTACCCCCCCCCCCCCTCCAACTTGTGGAGAAGGAGAGCGCAGGTCTGTGCCTGTGAACAGATTTAGTCCTGTGGCTCTCCGTGGATCGATGTGCGGACCGGTGTAATGAAATGGCCGCTGAAGTCAATGTTTCTGATATTAATTGCATTATGACAGGGTGAGCGATATTGATTCTAGATCTGTCAGCGCGACGAAGCGCAGAGCTGGGTCTTCATCACCGCACACCCCTCTCTCGCTCTCTCTCACCCTGTGTCTCCCCCCTCCTCACTCTTTGTCTCACCCGCTCCCTTTCCTCTCACCCTCTCCCCCCCTCTCTCTTTTTCCCCGTTTCACTGAGTCTCATGTTCTCTCTCTCTCTCCCACCCCTCTTTGAGTCTCTCTTTCTCTCTCTCTCTCTCTCCTTCCTCACCCTTTAGCACTTTCGCTGTCTCCCCCTTTCTCTCCACTTCTGTCACTCTCCCTCCTCACTCCCCTATGTCTCCCTTTCTATCCGTCCTCACCCACTCTCACTTTCTTTCTCCCTCTCTTTCCCTCCCCCCCCTCCCCCCCTCTCTCACTCTCTCTCTCCCTCCTCCCCCTCCTCCTGCCAGAATATAACAGTACTACAGTGTACCAGATCTATGCCCTGTTTGCGGTACTCGTCACCATAGTGTGTTGTAGTGTTTGTTCTTAAGATGAGTATTGTAAACACACACATACACACACACACACACACACACATCTTGGACAGAGATTAACCATAATGCTGACATCTGGACCAAACCTCCAGTCGGGGTCACATATGTTCTGAAACCTTCTGGAAGCAAATGTATGAGACAAAAATCCACCTTTGCACATAAATTATATGTATTATTTGGACCCACTAGTCCCAAGGCTGCTAGTATCTTAGCGTCAGCTGTAGCATCAGGCCCCACGAACGAAGACAAGGGAGTCATTCTGTGGGAGTCCGTCCAGGGAGTGCTACAGCTACAGGTTAGTCCTACACCTTCCCTCCTCCTGTGCTAGCCATGTGCCTACAATCCATTACAGTCTGGACATCCTACCACGGCAGGTGTCACCGAAGACCCTCCACTCGCCTCCGCTACCCCTCCAATCTCCTCTACCCTACGATCTCAACCAACACAGGCCTTGATGTGAGAGGGTGACTCTGGAATTTGCCAACGGCGGTCAAGAAACTGGAGACCATTCTGGCCTACGCCGCCCTCCATCGTCTCCACTTCCTGCTGCTCACAGAAAAAATACTGCCACCCCAGCCTCCCTCTCCACGACCTACTCCTTCACACACACTCCCCGAGTGTGTGTGAAAGGTGGGGTACAGGACTCCTCATCTCTCCAAAGTGGTCATACCAGGCCCTTCCCCTGGAACACCTGACCAGATCTGCACTTGAACTACAACCCTGCACTTGAACTCAACCCTCCCTTCCCTCCTCCTCCCTCTTCCCTCTCAGCAGATGACTTTGCCACCTACTTTACAAAGAAGGTGAAGGACATTACCTCCTCTTTCACCCCTGCTTTCTTCCCTCACTCCCCTCACACCACCCCTACCAGCCTTACCTGTCTTTAACCCCCTCTCCTCTGAAGAAGTCAACAGGCTTGTGACATCCCATCCCACTGCCCCTTTGACCCAATCCCGTTCTCTCTTCTCCAAGACATCGGAGCACATCCTTCCCTCTCCTCACCCACCCTACTAAACAACCTCCATCACTTCATGGCCTGTTTCGACTGCTTCCTCCTTCAGACCGCCAGAAATCAAGCCACTCCTTTAAGAAAACCCACCTGGGACACCACCGACACGTCCGACCACACAGACCTGTGTCCTCCTATCATCCTCTTCCAAACCATACGAACGTTGCTGTCTCCACCCAACTATCATCCTATCTCTCGAGAACAACCTGCTCGACCCTTCATCAGTTCAGGCTTCAAAGCGGCCGCAACTCCACGGAGGATCAGGCCCTGCTGCCCAGTAATCTCAGTCCCTTCGCAGCCAGAGCTCTTCCTCTCGATCCGTGCTCATCCTCCTTGACCTTGGTCCGCCTGCTTCGACACAGTGAACCACCAGATCTCCTCTCCACCCTGGCAGAGCTTCTGGCATCACTGGAAACTGCGTTATCCTGGTTCATTCCTACCTTGACGAGATCCAAAACTTATCAGTCACATGGAATGGCTTCCCTGTCCAAGACCCTGCACCCTGACACCGGAGTACCCAAGGCTCAAGTACTTGGGACCCCTTCTGTTTTCTTTATACATTAAGATTCTCTCGGCTCTGTTAATCACATCCCACGGCTTCTCCTACCACTGGCTATGCTGATGACACCCAACGGTTTCTCCCTTCCCCCCCTCACACACCCCACATCGCAACACGCATTCTCAAAATGCCTGGCCGACATCAGCAGATGGGACGGACCGCCAACCACATGAAGCTCAACCTGACAAGACTGAAGCTCTCTTCATAACGGTAAAGTACTGCCCCTCAGATGGACCTACTTGTCCACCATCGAGACATCGAAGTTCCCTGCACCCACGGCAAGGATACCTTGGCGTGGTACTGGATGACGTTGTCCTGCAATGCCAACATTACCTCTGTTGGCCCGATCTTGTGTAGAATTGCTCTCTACAACATACGCAAGATCCGGCCCTTCCTCACACTGTGAAGCAGCGCAGATCCTTGGTCCAAGCGCTCTGTCATCACTCGGTCTCGACTACTGCACAACTCTCTCCTGGCTGGACTCCCCGCCTCAATCTCTCTCTGTACCAAGCCACACTCGACGAGTACATTTCCCACAATCCTTTACGCGTTGTTTCCCTTTCCTCTTTTTCCCGTACACCGTATGAAATGAGTCTCCTGCCAAGCCATGGTGACGCAAACACGTACGTGTACACGGAAAAAGTCAACTTTGCACGGACCTTCCATGGCGGTTCTATTGCGTGTTTTGCGTCATGTTTGTCGGTGCTGATGCCATGAGCGGAGTCCCTGGTACGGCTGGACTGTGCATTGACCTTAAGCGCAATGTTTCTGCAAAGGACTTAGCACTGGACTCAAGTTGACACATGATGTAGAAGAGTAGATTCTAAAGTATGTACATTTAGCAGACCACTTTTTCAATTAACATTTGACACATGTTATTATGGAGCACGCAGGTGGTGAATGAAATATGAATGAGCACATTATAGAGATACAATTTCATTTTATTGTATGTATAACTGACAATAGGCATAATTGCAACCGGTGGACCGAAACTTGACAAGGAGTAGCCTGGAAATCCAGACCCACATCTAGAAAGCTGTAGGTCTGGTAATGAGTAATGAAAATGGCCCAACTCGAGGGGCGGCACCAAGCATGCATTTGAAAATATCACTGCACGCAATTGGATAACACTACGACCAATCAGAAGAATACACGGGGTGACGTATCCAGAGGACGGAAACGAGTTTGTTTTGGAGAATAGTTTGACAGAGAGACGTAAATGTAGCCTAATGGAAATGGAGCCACTAAACGACTTTTGCCGTTTTTGCAAGCAGAATATGAGAATAGTTGGTTTGTACAGATACTCAGTCAACATTTTCGATAGATTGTTTACTGACTGATTCCGTCGCAGCGCTGTCGTCATCTGTTTAGCCCGCCTCTGGCCCGCCTATATCAGATACACCGATGTGATTGGTTTACGTTGGATCAACAGGAATTGCTAATGAGCATGTTACTGATCACCAGAGTGACTCGCTGAGCAAATTCAAATTGTGCTCTCACGAGAACTCTGGATTTCCAGGGTAGACAAGGAGACCAATGAACCAAACCATTAGAAATACCAACAAAAACTAAAAGATCTCTCTTTTCTTACCTGAAGTCAAGGCATGTGACATGTTTCAAGACTCTGGGATGGCCAAACACAAACCATTGATTGTATTGTGTTTTTATACTTATCAACATGTTTCTCGTCTTTTTGGATGTGTTGGGAACAAGACCGATGCGTTCTCTTGGGGGTCTCAGGCCTTTTGTGTCTCAAAACGACAAGGATGTCTTCCTTTCAAACCACAAACCACCCCTCTGGTGCCGCAGGGGGGAGACCCCGGTTCTCATGGCAGCTCCGTCCTGCTCCTGGCACCAGGCAGGAAGCAGGGGCCCTCACTGTGAGAGGAGCAGAATAGTGAGGAGAGAAAAGGAGTGATTCACAATGACTTTTTGACATTCATGAATGAATGAATGTCTCTATAATAATTAAAAGCAGGCTGAGGGCAGTTTAACCTTCCAACCTTCCTCAATTTAAAGTCACTTTTATTTATTGTATAAGAGGCCAACAGCCTGCATACAATGTGTGTGTGTGTGTGTGTGTGTGTGTGTATATATATATATATATATAGAGAGAGAGAGAGAGAGAGAGAGAGAGAGAGAGCCTGAGAGAACAAGAGCGAGAGAGAGAGAGAGAGCCTGAGAGAACAAGAGCGAGAGAGAGAGAGCATTGTGTATGTACTGTATGTATATTCATGACAACTTAAAACTACACTACACTACAAAAACAAACTCATTATTTCCAATTAAAAATGAGACCTACATGCAGATACTGTAAGAAGCTTGTCAGCCAGAGACCAAGATACAAGCCCAAGGGATGAAAATAAAAATACATGCATGAATATAAAAATACATAAAAAACTGCTCCTCCTTTATGGGGTCGGACCATCTGAAGGCTCATTAGTAGTAGTAGTAGTATTAGTAGCTTACTAGTAGTTAGCAACATGCTACGCTGCCTTCCCATCCTCCAGACTGTAAAGAGTTAGCGACATGCTACGCTACCTTCCCATCCTCCAGACTGTAAAGAGTTAGCGACATGCTACGCTACCTTCCCATCCTCCAGACTGTAAAGAGTTAGCGACATGCTACGCTACCTTCCCATCCTCCAGACTGTAAAGAGTTAGCGACATGCTACGCTACCTTCCCATCCTCCAGACTGTAAAGAGTTAGCGACATGCTACGCTACCTTCCCATCCTCCAGACTGTAAAGAGTTAGCGACATGCTACGCTACCTTCCCATCCTCCAGACTGTAAAGAGTTAGCGACATGCTACGCTACCTTCCCATCCTCCAGACTGTAAAGAGTTAGCGACATGCTACGCTACCTTCCCATCCTCCAGACTGTAAAGAGTTAGCGACATGCTACGCTACCTTCCCATCCTCCAGACTGTAAAGAGTTAGCGACATGCTACGCTACCTTCCCATCCTCCAGACTGTAAAGAGTTAGCGACATGCTACGCTACCTTCCCATCCTCCAGACTGTAAAGAGTTAGCGACATGCTACGCTACCTTCCCATCCTCCAGACTGTAAAGAGTTAGCGACATGCTACGCTACCTTCCCATCCTCCAGACTGTAAAGAGTTAGCGACATGCTACGCTACCTTCCCATCCTCCAGACTGTAAAGAGTTAGCGACATGCTACGCTACCTTCCCATCCTCCAGACTGTAAAGAGTTAGCGACATGCTACGCTACCTTCCCATCCTCCAGACTGTAAAGAGTTAGCGACATGCTACGCTACCTTCCCATCCTCCAGACTGTAAAGAGTTAGCGACATGCTACGCTACCTTCCCATCCTCCAGACTGTAAAGAGTTAGCGACATGCTACGCTACCTTCCCATCCTCCAGACTGTAAAGAGTTAGCGACATGCTACGCTACCTTCCCATCCTCCAGACTGTAAAGAGTTAGCGACATGCTACGCTACCTTCCCATCCTCCAGACTGTAAAGAGTTAGCGACATGCTACGCTACCTTCCCATCCTCCAGACTGTAAAGAGTTAGCGACATGCTACGCTACCTTCCCATCCTCCAGACTGTAAAGAGTTAGCGACATGCTACGCTACCTTCCCATCCTCCAGACTGTAAAGAGTTAGCGACATGCTACGCTACCTCCCATTCCTCCAGACTGTAAAGATTAGCGACATGCTATGCTACCTTCCATCCCAGACTGTAAAGAGTTAGCGACATGCTACGCTACCTCCCATCTCCAGACTGTAAAGAGTTAGCGACATGCTACGCTACCTCCCATCCTCCAGACTGTAAAGAGTTAGCGACATGCTAACGCTACCTTCCCATCTCCAGACTGTAAAGAGTTAGCGACATGCTCGCTCCTTCCCTCCTCCAGACTGTAAAGAGTTAGCGACATGCTACGCTACCTTCCCATCCTCCAGACTGTAAAGAGTTAGCGACATGCTACGCTACCTTCCCATCCTCCAGACTGTAAAGAGTTAGCGACATGCTACGCTACCTTCCCATCCTCCAGACTGTAAAGAGTTACCGACACAAAGAGCCAATGAGCACAATCAAATGCGCGGCACATAAGTGTGGATGCATCTGAATCTATATTCTTTGTGTGACGACTGGGAGGAGGGGGGGGGAGTGGAAGGTGTGGGGGGGGGGGGGGGGGCGTGGACAGGCACCGGCACAGGAATGCACGTCCAAGGTGAAGTTGCCAGGCAGGGTTCCGGCGGGATGTAAAGAGCCGCCGTCACCGAGCGCTGCCATTGTCTTCCAACAAACCGCTCGGAATTGGTCGAAGGAGGGAAAACCATGGAGACGATGTGTTTGGATGTGTTTCCCAGATGGAGGATCGAGGCTCACGCTGGAAAGGGAATTATTTATCTTGTACGAGGGGCAGTGGCGAGCAGACGGCGTCCACAACAATTTACCTTCGGGACGGTTCAATGTATCTTATCGGTGGAGTTAAAACAGCCGTGTATGGATACAGTTGTCGTCAAAAGTTTACATGCACTTGTATAGAACATGTATGTCATGGCAGTCCAGAGTTTCCAATAATTTCTACAACTCTTATTTTTCTGTGATAGAGTGATTGGAGCACATACTTCTTTGTCACAAAAAACATTCATGAAGTTTGGTTCTTTTATGAATTTATTATGAGTCTACTGAAAATGTGGCCAAATATACATCCAGCAATGCTAATATTTGGTTACATGTCCCTTGGCCATTTTCACCTCAATTAGGCGCTTTTGGTATCCATCCACAAGCTTCTGGTTGAATCTTTGACCACTCCTCTTGACAGAATCGGTGCAGTTCAGCTAAATTTGTTGGCTTTCTGACATGGACTTGTTTCTTCAGCACTGTCCACATGTTCTTGATGGGGTTTAAGTCAGGACTTTGGGAAGGCCATTCTAAAACCTTAATTCTAGCCTGATTTAGCCATTCCTTTACCACTTTTGATGTGTGTTTGGGGTCATTGTCCTGTTGGAACACCCAACTGCGCCCAAGACCCAACCTTCTGGCTGATGATTTTAGGTTCTCCTGACGAATTTGAAGGTAATCCTCCTTCTTCATTATTCCATTTACTTTCTGTAAAGCACCAGTTCCATTGGCAGCAAAACAGGCTCAGCGCATAATCCTACCACCACCATGCTTGACGGTAGGCATGGTGTTCTTGGGGTTAAAGGCCTCACCTTCTCTCCTCCAAACATATTTCTGGTCATTGTGGCCAAAGAGCTCCATTTTTTGTTTCATCTGACCACAGACCTTTCCTCCAGAAGGCCTTTGTCCATGTGATCAGCAGCAAACTTCAGTCGAGCCTTAAGGTGCCGCTTCTGGAGCAAGGGCTTCCTTCTTGCACGGCAGCCTCTCAGCCCATGGAGATGTAAAACACGCTTGACTGTGGACACTGACACCTGTGTTCCAGCAGCTTCTAATTCATTGCAGACCTGCTTTTTGGTGGTTCTCGGTTGACTCTTGACCATCCTGACCAATCTTCTCTCAGCAGCAGTGATAGCTTGCGTTTTCTTCCTGATCGTGGCAGTGACACAACTGTTCCATGCACTTTATACTTACGAACAATTGTTTGCACAGTTGATCTCGGGACCTGTAGCTGCTTTGAAATTGCTCCAAGTGACTTTCCTGACTTGTTCAAGTCAATGATCCGCTTTTTCAGATCCGTGCTGAGCTCCTTTGACTTTCCCATTGTAGTGTTTGTGTCTGAGTCTCATGATCGTATCAATGAGTCATATTTAAATGGGCTCAGAGAAGTCACCAGCTGTAGTCAATCATAATCACTCACAAGAAGTTAAGAGGCCACAAAGCTCATTTGATTGACACAACTTTCTACATCACCTAAATTGATCATTCATGTTGCTGTATGTATATTTTTGACCCAACAGATTTGGTCACATTTTCAGTAGACCCATAACAAATTCATAAAAGAACCAAACTTCATGAATGTTTTTTTGTGACAAAGAAGTATGTGCTCCAATCACTATCACAGAAAAATAAGAGTTGTAGAAATTATTGGAAAGCTCTGGACTGCCCATGACATACATGTTCTTTACAAGTGTATGTAAACTTTTGACCACAACTGTATATGTCACGTACTGTACTCTATGTATGCAGGCAGGCCAGGCTTCAGCAAAAGCCTTTGTGTGCCGCAATGTCCGACACACACACAGCAGAAATGCATCTAAAATGAACACTGTTTGCGTTGTTGTTGTGTTGGTAGAGGTGTTGTTGTTGTTGTTGTTGTTGTTGTGGGCCCACTAGTTAGTCTCTGTTGTCAATATCACACATGAGCTGTACGCTTGCAGCGCATTCTTTAAGGTACGCCTTTTGTTTGAATGTTTGTCCGTAATGACTTCAGTATTTCGGTTATACGTGGGCTGAGGGCATTGTTTTGTTTTCAATTATTGATTACCTCTCCAGTATTTCTGTTTCTATCAATACGGATCTTAACGTTGTCTGTTGTCAAACAGACAGTTCAATGTTTGGTTGATCAAATATTCTTGCGACTACGTAGATCTATAGTTGTAGCAACAAAAAGTAGCATGCACACGCGCTCTCACACACACACACACACAGCACAGCACGCACGCGCCACTCACACACACACACACACACACACACACACACTCTCTGTCTCTCTCTCGCTCTCTCACTCACACACACACACACACACACACCAGAGGAGGCAAAACATACAGAAAAACATATTTTTTCTCGTTTCTCGCTCTCTCCTTAAACACACACACACACACACACACACACACACACACACACACACACACACACACACACACACACACACACCACACACACACACACACACCACACACCACACACAACACACACACACACACACACACTCAGGGGTCCCCGGCCCTTACCTGTTGTTTTTCGGTCGGGCCCCGAATGATTTTTCCACCCAGGATCCTAATTGAGAAATTAATGCAGAAAAATCAATTGGCCTCAACTTCTGCAGCCAATATAGCGCGGGGCTTCAACGCTAGCACCGATCAATGCTTTCCACATGGGTGGCTTCTGCAGCGCTGCCGCGCCGCGTGCTATTGTTTACCGTCTCGGCGTAGCTGCAGGATCTGGAGGACATGATTTCCAATCAAATTACAAAACATTAGCGGGTCTCTCACCCTCCCGCCGGTCCGGGCAGTTGACAGCGCCTGTGCTCCAAGCAAGACATTCCATTTTAACTCTTTGGAAGGTGCTGGAAGCCGGCAGGGATGAGGATGATGAGGATGAATGAGGATGGTGGTGGTGGTGATGATGAGGATGACGTAGAAGAGAGAAGCGCTGGCCTTCCCCCGCGTCGCGTCTTATTTACACTTCAAAATGGGGGATCTTTTTAGCGCTCTCAGATCCGCCGCTCTTATTTAAACAAAATAAAACTTCAAAATGGGGATCCCTCTTCACCCTTTTTTAGCACACAAAAGCACAAATACCCTACAGCTCAAGTACGATCAAACACAATCACAAAACTACAGTTATCTATACATAGCACAACATCACCGCTGAATGCACGCAACGACCATCGTAGAGCGTGTGTCATACACACCCCACAGCGTGTATTGACGAACTGCTGTAGCTGTAATGTGGCCAGTGCGGTGCGGTGGAGGAGTATCTGAGAGCGTCTAAATAAGATCCCCCAAATTTTTTGATGTTAGTTGTGTAAAATAAGACGCGACGTGTGCGGGGGGACTCACAATGCAGCGGCGGATCTGAGAGCGCTAAAAAGATCCCCCATTTTGAAGTGTAAATAAGACGCGACGCGGGGGAAGGCCAGCGCTTCTCTCTTCTACGTCATCCTCATCATCACCACCACCATCCTCATCATCCTCATCCTGCCGGCTTCCAGCACCTTCCAAAGAGTTAAATGGTGTCTTGTGTGGAGCACAGGCGCGTCAGAGCCGGACCGCGGAGGTGCAGAAGACCCGCTAATGTTTGTTTGATTGAAATTCATGTCTCCAGATCCTGCAGCTACGCCGAGACGTAAACAATAGCACGCGGCGCGGCAGCGCTGCAGAAGCCACCCATGTGGAAAGCATTGATCGGTGCTAGCTTGAAGCCCCGCGCGATATTGGCTGCAGAAGTTGAGGCCAATTGATTATTAATTTCTCAATTAGGATCCTGGGTGGAAAATTGAGGCCAGAGTGCTTGCATTTTTTTGAATCGTCCGTCCATTAAATTTCCTCAAGTTACTGCAAGTGATAGAGACGCGGAGGCTCGGAAATATTCAATTCGGGGCCGAACGAACCTTCCCCGTTGAACACACAACAACATGCGGGCTACCGTCGGCCACCGGCCCCGCCCCCCCTGAGCCACGAGCTCACCGGTAGCACATCAGTGTCATGTGCAGCACAGCCCCGAATCGTGTGTCTGCTGTGCCTAAGAGATGTAATGGAATGATAGCTTCGGAGTCGAGTTGTGGTGTTGCTTGTGTTTGTCACCACGTGAGAATGTAATGTGTGTTGACCACAGGCGAATAAGGCAATACGAGTAAGAGAGGAAATAGTTAGGAAATGTTTTGTTCAAAGGTATGTAAGCTAGGTAGGGATAATAAGGAATGTATGAGTGCGGCACTATTTTAAACGATCATAGTAAGCCGTATGATAGAGAAATGTAGTAAGTCGCATGATTGAATTTAGTCTTTTTTTCCAGGCGAGTGTGTTTTCTTCTGTTTTTTGGGGGGCGGGGGGGCTTGTCACAGAAAGGAAACAGACGGTCACTCAGGGGTGTGTGAGACGCGTGTTCTGTGTTGTGCTCATCAACCACCTTCCAGATTCATCTTAAGCCCGGAGATCAGACCGGCTCATTTCATACGGTGTACGGGAAAAAGAGGAAAGGGAAACAACGCGTAAAGGATTGTGGGAAATGTACTCGTCGAGTGTGGCTTGGTATGGTACTTGTCAGCAGACTGTCCTAGCCACTAGTCCCGCCTCTTCCCTTCCCTAACCTTGTGCTCCCAGGTGCGTCCATATCTGCCGGGTTCAGGGCCTGCCTGGCACACTGATTAATGGCCATGGCGTCCATTTCTGAAAAAGGGGCGTGGTTTGTTTGTTTTGGAGTCCGGTGCAGACAGCTTCTCTGGCCCCACTACGTTTCCCACGCTGCCTTGTTTTCCCGGAGGCCCACAGGAGGTGTGTGTGTGTGTGTGTGTGTGTGTGTGTGTGTGTGTGTGTGTGTGTGTGTGTGTGTGTGTGTGTGTGTGTGTGTGTGTGTGTGTGTGTGTGTGTGTGTGTGTGTGTGTGTGTGTGTGGACAGCGCCCACGGATGATATAAAACCCTGGGTATACGTTGGATTCATCACGGAGGTTCAAGCCTGCTGCCGGGCCAATGGGACAAGAACTTCCACCGAGACTCCACCCCCACTACCCCCCCCCCCCCTCCAACTTGTGGAGAAGGAGAGCGCAGGTCTGTGCCTGTGAACAGATTTAGTCCTGTGGCTCTCCGTGGATCGATGTGCGGACCGGTGTAATGAAATGGCCGCTGAAGTCAATGTTTCTGATATTAATTGCATTATGACAGGGTGAGCGATATTGATTCTAGATCTGTCAGCGCGACGAAGCGCAGAGCTGGGTCTTCATCACCGCACACCCCTCTCTCGCGCTCTCTCACCCTGTGTCTCCCCCCTCCTCACTCTTTGTCTCACCCGCTCCCTTTCCTCTCACCCTCTCCCCCCCTCTCTCTTTTTCCCCGTTTCACTGAGTCTCATGTTCTCTCTCTCTCTCCCACCCCTCTTTGAGTCTCTCTTTCTCTCTCTCTCTCTCTCTCCTCTCTCTCCTTCCTCACACTTTAGCACTTTCACTGTCTCCCCCTTTCTCTCCACTTCTGTCACTCTCCCTCCTCACTCCCCTATGTCTCCCTTTCTATCCGTCCTCACCCACTCTCACTTTCTTTCTCCCTCTCTTTCCCTCTCCCCCCCACCCCTCTCTCACTCTCTCTCTCCCTCCTCCCCCTCCTCCTGCCAGAATATAACAGTAACTACAGTGTACCAGATCTATGCCCTGTTTGCAGTACTCGTCACCATAGTGTGTTGTAGTGTTTGTTCTTAAGATGAGTATTGTAAACACACACATCTGGACCAAACCTCCAGTCGGGGTCACATATGTTCTGAAACCTTCTGGAAGCAAATGTATGAGACAAAAATTCCACATTGCAACAATAAATTATATGTATTATTTGGACACACTAGTCCCAAGGCTGCTAGTATCTTAGCGTCAGCTGTAGCATCAGGCCCCAAACGACCGACGACAAGGGAGTCATTCTGTGGGAGTCCGTCCAGGGAGTGCTACAGCTACAGGTTAGTCCTACACCTTCCCTCCTCCTGTGCTAGCCATGTGCCTACAATCCATTACAGTCTGGACATCCTACATCCTGCAGGCTTCACCGAAGACCCTCCACTCGTTGCCGCAACCCCTCCAATCTCCTCTACCCTATGATCTCAACCTACACAGGCCTTGATGTGAGAGGGTGACTCTGGAATGCCAATCGTCGGTTCAAGAAAACTGAGAACCTTTCTGGCCTTACGCCGCCCTCCAGTCTCTCCACTTCCTGGCTCTCACAGAGACCTGGATCACCCTGGAAAATACTGCCACCCCAGCCGCCCTCTCCACGACCTACTCCTTCACACACACTCCCCGACCCTCTGGGCGAGGTGGGGGAACAGGACTCCTCATCTCTCCAAAGTGGTCATACCAGGCCCTTCCCTGGAAAGCACCTGACCAGATCTGCACTTGCAAACGTAGCATGCTGTATCTGTTACCCTTCCGATCAAGCTCAACATTGCCGTGATCTACCGACCACCGTCTCCTCTTGGCGAACTTCTTCGACGAGATGGCATGCCCTCCTCAGCTGTTTTCCCGAGATGGCACCCACTTGTTTTCTGGGTGACTTCAAACATCCAGCCAGAGAAGTTACAATCACCTGAATTTCATCAACTTCTTTGCCACATTCGGTTTTGGCGCTCACTCCTTCTCCTTCCACCACAGAGCCGGGAACCAACTTGACCTTGTCTTCACAAGGTCCTGCGCCACTTTCGGCACTCTCTGTTCCACCCCCCTCCCTGTGTCTGATCACCATTTTGTTGCTTTCTCCCTCCCCCTAAAATCTTCCCACCTCACTACCTACTACGCCTCACATCGTCACCTCCGTAGAACTGAAAACTCTCTCTCACTCTACTCCTCTCTGCACAACTGTCGGCTCTCCTCACTACGTCCCCCCCAACAATTCTCCCTCTTGTCAGTAGAGGAAGTGTCCTCCACTCTGGACTTCTTCATCTGTCCCTCCTCCTTCGAACTTCACTCTGTCCACTTATCTGCCAGAACTAGCACGAAGCCTCTCCTCCACTCTACTGGCGGTCCGAAACACTGCGGGCTCATAGAACAGAGTTGCGGGCAAGCATGAGAGAAAATGGAGAAAATCTGACTCTGCTGATGATCTCTCTCACTACCTCCACCTCCTCTCACGTTTCACCTCTACTGTGTCAGCAGCCAAATCTGCCTTCTATCTTACAAAGATCAACTCTTCCGCCTCCAACCCCAGGAAACTTTTTTCCATGTTCTCCTCCCTCCTCAACCCTCCCTCCCCTCCTCCTCCCTCCTCCCTCTCGGCTGATGACTTTGCCACCTACTTTACAAAGAAGGTGAAGGACAGTACCTCCTCTTTCACCCCTGCTTCTTCCCTCACTCCCCCTTCACCCACCCCTACCAGCCTTACCTGCTTTAACCCCCTCTCCTCTGAAGAATTCCACAGGCTTGTGACATCCAACCATGCCACCACCTGCCCGCTTGACCCAATCCCATCCTCTCTTCTCCAAGACATCTCGGGCGACATCCTTCCCTTCCTCACCACCCTAACTAACACCTCCCTCACTTCAGGCCTGTTTCTGACTGCCTTCAAGACCGACTGAATCAAGCCACTCCTTAAGAAACCCACCCTGGACACCACCGACGTCCGACACTACAGACCTGTGTCTCTCCTATCATTCCTCTCCAAAACCATAGAACGTGCTGTCTCTACCCAACTATCATCCTATCTCTCCCAGAACAACCTGCTCGACCCTCATCAGTCAGGCTTCAAAGCGGCGCACTCCACGGAGACGGCCCTGCTCGCAGTATCAGAGTCCCTTCGCGACGCCAGAAGCTCTTCCCTCTCATCCGTGCTCATCCTCCTTGACCTGTCCGCCGCTTTCGACACAGTGAACCACCAGATTCTCCTCTCCACCCTGGCAGAGCTTGGCATCACTGGAACTGCGTTATCCTGGTTCACTTCCTACCTGACAGATCGCACCTATCAGGTCACATGGAATGGCTCCCTGTCCAGACCCTGCACCCTTGACACCGGAGTACCCCAAGGCTCAGTACTGGGACCCCTTCTGTTTTCTTTATACATTAGATCTCTCGGCTCTGTAATCACATCCCACGGCTTCTCCTACCACTGCTATGCTGATGACACCCAACTGTTTCTTTCCTTCCCCCCCTCAGACACCCACATCGCAACACGCATCTCAAAATGCCTGACCGACATCAGCAGATGGCCGACATCAGCAGATGGACGACCGCCAACCACCTGAAGCTCAACCTCGACAAGACTGAGCTTCTCTTCATACCGGGTAAAGACTGCCCTCAGATCGACCTACTTGTCACCATCGAGGACATCGAAGTCTCCCCTGCACCCACGGCAAGGAACCTTGGTGTGGTACTGGATGACCAGATGTCCTGCAACGCCAACATTACCTCTGTGGCCCGATCTTGTACAATTGCTCTCTACAACATCCGCAAGATCCGGCCCTTCCTCACACGTGAAGCAGCGCAGATCCTGATCCAAGCGCTCGTCATCACTCGTCTCGACTACTGCAACTCTCTCCTGGCTGGACTCCCCGCCTCAACAATCAAGCCCTTACAACACATCCAGAACGCAGCAGCACGCCTCGTGTTCAACCGACCTAAATTCTCCCATGTAACCCCCCTCTTCCGCAACCTCCACTGGCTCCCGGTAATCGCTCGCATTCGATTCAAGACACTGGTACTGACTTTCATGGCTGTCAACGGAACCGCCCCTACCTACCTCCAAAAATTAGTCCGCCCCTCCGCTCGGCAACTTCTGCCAAACGACTGGTACCGCCTTCACTAAAAACAGCCAAACATCGCACCAAGTCCCAACTCTTCACGGTTCTGGCTCCGCAGTGGTGGAATGAGCTCCCGGCTCATGTCAGGACGGCCGAGTCGCTCGCCAGCTTCCGCAAGAGACTCAAGACCCACCTGTTCAGAGTTCACCTGGACTCTACATAACCCCCCCCCCAGCACTAACCTGCGTGTTTATACGTCTTAACACTTATTAATGGCACTCAGCATTGTTGTTCGTTCTCAGATGTTGTATCATGCTTAGAATTGCACGCCTGCCCAGCTACTTATGCAGGCAACTTGGCAATTATGAAACCTGTTCTATTCGTCTTGTAAATATGAATGCTCGAAAACAGCTCTATTCCTATCTTCAGGTACCACAACGATATATTGCTGCCTCTCCTTCAACAAATGTACTCTTTGTAAGTCGCTTTGGATAAAAGCGTCTGCCAAATGCCCTAAATGTAAATGTAAATGTAAATGTACACTAAAGAAATCCAGGTGCGAAAGTCAATAAAGGTTTAGTTAGTCATTATAGAGAGGCAATATTAGCACATGCTAATTTTCTACGTTCAAATTCAATAAGAGCATTGTTCCTGACATTGGCAGTAAACACCAGAAGAAAACTAATCAGATGTAGCATTACATGTATCAATAGCATTTTATATATGCTTCTATATATTTATTATTTTTGTATGTATATAAAATAATGCAGGCTGGAAGTGTGTATAAGAACTGTTTACTGAAGAATTTTTTTTTTACTGTTTATCCAAAGCAACTTCCAGTGGATTCAGAGTCATTCAGAGTCATTCAGAGTCATGTCATGAAGGAGCAGGTAGGGGTCAGGACATACAGGTAGGGGTCAGACTCAGGACCTACAGGTAGGGGTCAGGACCTACAGGTAGGGGTCAGGACATACAGGTAGGGGTCAGGACCTACAGGTAGGGGTCAGGACATACAGGTAGGGGTCAGGACGCACAGGTAGGGGTCAGGACCGACAGGTAGGGGTCAGGACGCACAGGTAGGGGTCGGGACCTACAGGTAGGGGTCAGGACCTACAGGTAGGGGTCAGGACCTACAGGTAGGCTGCGGACAATGGGCTTCAAACCCAGTACCTTTTGGCTGGAAGTCAAACACCATCAGATTTACAGCATCCGGTCCCCGTCTCTGCCTGCATGAGATGTACACTATATGGCCAAAAGTCAGTGGACACCTGACCATCACACCTATATGAGCTTGTTGGACATCCCATTCTAAAACCATGGGCATTAATGTGGAGTTGGACCCCCCTTTGCGGCTATGACAGCTGCCACTCTTCTGGGAAGGCTTTCCACAAGATTTTGGAGTGTGTCTGTGGGAATTTGTGCCCATTCAGCCAAAAGAGCATTTGTGAGGTCAGGCACTGATGTTGGACGAGAAGGCCTGGCTCGCAATTGGCGTTCTAATTCCTCCCAAAGATGTTCAATGGGGTTGAGGTCAGGGCTCTGTGCAGGCCAATCGAGTTCCTCCACACCAAACTCATCTAACCATGTCTTTATGGACCATTCGCACCTCGTGCACAGGGGCACAGTCATGCTGGAACAGCAAAGGGCCTTCCCCAAACTGTTGCCACAAAGTTGGAAGCGCCCAATTGGCTAAGATGTCTTCATATCCTGTAGCATTAAGCAAACCCTTCACTGGAACTAAGGGGCCTAGCCCAAACCCTGAGAAACAGCCCCAGACCATTATCCCTCCTCCACCAAACTTTACAGTAGGCACTATGCATTCCGGAAGGTAACGTTCTCCTGGAATCCGCCAAACCCAGATTCGTCCATCAGACTGCCAGATAGTGAAGCGTGATTCATCACTCCAAAGAACACGTTTCCACTGCTCCAGAGTCCAGTTGCGGCGTGTTTTACACCACTCCAACCAACGCTTGGCAGTTCTTGTGCTAATGGTGCTTCCAGAGGCAGTTTGGTACTCTGTAGTGAGTGATACAGCAGATGATAGGCGCGATACGCGCTTCAGCACTCGTCGGCCCGCTCTGTGAGTTTGCATGGTCTACCACTTCGTGGCTGAGCTGTTGTTGCTCCTAGGCACATCCACTTCACAATAATAACACTTACGGTTGACCGGGGCACATCAAGTAGGGCAGATATTTCACGAAGTGACTTGTGGCAAAGATGGCATCCTATGACAGTGCCGCGTTCAAAGTCACTGAGCTCTTTACGAACCATTCTGAATTGTAAATGTTTGTCTGTGGAGATTTCATGGCTATGTGCTTGATTTTATGCCCCTGTTAGCAATGGGTGTGGCTGAAACACCTGAACTCAATAATTAGTAGGGGTGTCCACTGACTTTTGGCCATGGAGTGTATCTGTAACATACTGAATAGGGATGCACCGATACCACTTTTTTTCAGACCGAGTACAAGTACAAGTACTTAGATTTGGGTACTTGCCGATACCGAATACCGATACGAGTACTTAATAAAACCATTACAGTTCTAATGACTTTGAAAACATGTTATTTTTTGTCTGGGGGGGGTGCTCCGTTAATTCGCGGTTCTGGATCGGGGGGGGGGGGGGGGGTGCTCCGTTAATTGGTGGGGACATGTCCCCAGCGTCCCCACTAAATTCTACGCCCATGCTCGGTACCATGCGCAGTTGCTATTAAAAATCAATAAACGACAATGTTATACATAAACAAACAAAAAAGAAAGACATTTTGAATGACTATGGGGGGAGGGAGTGTTGCAACATGAATGTTAAATGAATGTGTTTCCATTCAGGCAGTCAGAACCACTATAGGGGTCCTGTGGGTCAGGGATATATAAGATAGCACAGGATGCTGGGAAGTGGGAAGTGTGAGTAGCCCATGTCTTAAGCTGTATGTGACTGAGTAAACGGTTTGAAGAGAAATCTGGACTCTGCACTTTATGACAGACAACTCGGTTGCATCTCTTTATTTCAATATTGCTTGGCTAAGAATATTACAAGGTTAACGTTGCGTTGCCAAAGTGGTATCGGTGCGGTTGTATGGAGTAGTTTAAATGAGTACGAGTACATGAGCACAGTATCGGACCGATACCGAATACTGGTATCGGTATCGGTGCATCCCTAATACTGAATATAGGTAAGAGACTATCAGGCTACTGAAATCACTGGTATTAACTATTATTATTATTGTGTTTCAGGATGACCTCACATTACCACTTATTGAACATGTAGTTTACTATTTTACTCTAGATTGCATTGTCCCTATATGATAATGACATACAACATTAAATAAAAGCCAAAATATTTCACATTTATCTTCTTGATACAACAAGCTGATATGAATTCAGTTATTAGTAATGTCCGATTTTAAAATGATAAAAAAGTCTAAAAGACTGCGAATAAAGTAGGGGCGGAAACAGGTAGCTCATTAAGTAAATTATTTGTATTATTTATTTGTTTAAGGCTCTGTAGGCATGCCAGTGCCCATAATTAACATCAGGAGAGCCACCCCCGTGATGAAGACCTTTGTGATGAAGGCCTATAACAAGGGTGAAAGGTCATCCAACTTGAATATGAATCACAAGTCAGATGTAATACAAATTAAAATAATGAGAACCTATCTACTTTTTTTTAGCAGGCATGTTTATCCAAAATGACTGGCGGTGAAGTATTTTATGTCATTAGAGAGCATGTAAGCGGCGAGGGCATCTTGTTCAGGGATACCCGTAGGTTGACTGCAGATCCTGGGCTATCCTGCCCCCTGCTAGACATGGCATGCTGATGCTTCAGATCATCTGTTAATACAGATTATTAACTGTAACCGCTTTTTAGCCAATATGGTAGCATTGCTGTGTGTTGTGATTGCAAAAGATGTGTTAAAACTGGAACTATTATTAGAACTATTACATAATTATTGCTATTAGTATTATTTGTTGTGGTTTTATACTGTCATGAGAGTGGGAATAACAACCAATCATTGGATCATACTTTGTATTCTTACTGCAAAGAACTGAAAGGATAAATGCTTGTTGTTGTGGTCTACTGTTTAACTTGGAGAGAAAAGCAGGAACAACTTGTATTGTCGCCGTGTGGAGTCAGTAATCATATGACACAGTGGTGAACTTTGATGTCTGGAGTTTTGGCACCGATAACGGCTTTGCTTTCGTCAACAATAACAATATGGTCATGAGAAGGCACTTGTCAAATTAGCTTTACCAAATTCTTGTGGCCGGGCAACTCACAGACAACTCCTTACACACATCTTGTTAAATCAAATATACAAAGAAGGCTAAATAATATTCGTGAAATAATTGTTTTTTAAGATGGCAGCGGTGAGAGATATTACATTCTAATCACAGGCAGAGCAGATAAGTTTCACAACTTGCCACTCAGGTCACCCGTGTGGCAGTCAGAGACAAAAGGGCGTGTATATTTGCATAGCAACAAACACTGACGTTCAGATATTACCTGTTCAACATATTATCAGCTTCAAAAACTGCTCTAGTTCTAAATATATTATTATGGTCTGAATACATCATTTACAATACATTTTTTACAATACAAAAAAGATGTGTTTACTATTATTATGACATACACACACACACATTGGAATACGTTTTTGAAATGATGCAAAGGAAAGGTACGTTAAAAAAAGCCCATCTTATGTTAACGTTGTTAAAATAATATAATACAATCGAATATAATACAAATAGTGACAGCTGCACTGTATTTGTTCAGCTCGGAACTAAAATGCCTTCCACAATATGATTAATTTGGATCTCATTGTGGTCGATGTATACTGTATATGTGTATAATAATAGTAATAATAATAATAATAATAATAATAAAGGTCAAGAACACCAGAGGGTCTGGGGGGGGCACAGGATCACAAAGACATCATTGGGTGTTTACATCGTTTACCCTGTGGCCCCCCCAGACAAAACAACAGCAACACGGAGGTCAGAATGAACACACCTGAACTCCTGGGCAGCAGCAGCTTAAACTAATCATATATACAGTAATTGTATAGGCAGAGATAAGCTTTATCTGCCACCCGCCCACTCAAAATCAATGCTGCAACGTATGAGTTCCTTTCAGAGGGTTTTCATACGCGGTTAAAGTACAGATAAAGTCTGACAAGCAGGCGAAGAGAAAAAATATTAGATTTGTTTATTTTTTCTTCACGCTTTCTTACTTTGAGAAGTAAATACACTGCACAGCTCAGCAGAATTTATACCCTATTAAAAAATATATTTTATCCAGGTATAAATAAATGGATAAATAGTTGGAAATAAAGTGAATATAGCCGAATAGGTAATGGCTATATATATATATATATATATATATATATCTCCAATATGTTGCCTCTGACAACATCAGAGGCAGGTGTCTCCACGGCAGCAGGGCGATGACATCACCCCGCGACCCCTCTGACCCCTGCTGAGCCAATCCAGGGGAGAGGCCGGCTCGGTGCTCGGTTGCTTTGGTCTGGTCTGTGTGGGCTCAGGTTTGTAGAGCTGCAAACAGCAGGGGAGCGCTCCCCTCCTTCCACTGGCTGTCTGTAGTCACACACACTGGAGGATAACCAGGCCAAGAGCTCCCCATCCCCTCCTCCTCCTCCCCTTTATTCCTCATTTTTTCCTTTCCTCCATCCTTGTGTTGTCTCTCTCTCCCTTCGTTTTCTCCCCTCTGTGCTCCTTCTCTCTCTTTCTCCCTCCTCCTCCCCTTTTTATTTCCCCCATCCTCCTCCTCCACCTCCTCTCATCCGTCATTTTCCCCTTCCTTTTTTTCCTCCACCCTTCTCTCTCTCTCTCTCTCTCTCTATCTCTTCGTTTTCCTCTCCTCCCTCACACTCCCCCTCTCCCTCACCGGGTGGTTTGGAGGGAGATAACGCAAATGCCTGCATGTTTTATTGTACACAATATTTCTATAGGGCTTGAATACGCCGGAATCCTTTTAGAAGCAGAAACATTAGTGATAAAGGTTATTTTTGTTTAAACACAAACAGTTTTGGCCATTTTAATGTTTGCTGGAGGGTAAATGTTACATACAAACCTCAGTGTGTTTTCTTTCAATTACACTGTGTACAAACACTCACCTGCACTGTTCTATTATTTATTTATATGCACAGATGTTATTAAGTGGTTAATATAAATCACCTGACAGGAGATACATTTTTAAACGTGAGTCACGTTCCTCGTTTGGACTCCCGCCACGTGACCCTAATTGATTGGCATTATAAATTATTCCCTTATAATAAAATGACAATGTCCCTTGAAACCCAAGGGCACTTAAAGAAGAAACACACTCCACAGACTCTTCGGTAGGTCATATTTATTTATGTGTTTTTTATTTTGTTTTTTTTGTATCTGAATAATTACTAAAGGGCGTTTAGTTGAAAGGTAAATGATCTTGTCCAACACGTTGAAGAGGCCGACACGCCAAGCAGCCAGCACGTCACCGTTAAGCTTTACGTCTTCAAACTATTTATTTCATAATAAAACAATCACTCAGTGCCTCTTTTAATGAAACAACGCAGGAATTACCGCCAGTCTGCCTTATATCGACAAACTGGTGGCTCAAATTATACATAGAGGCTAAATATATATATTTATATATTCCTTTTTTTTAAAGAAGTCTTTTATAGCTAGCTGGTGCAATAAATAAAAAAAAACCGATCCGCAGTGCATCTATAAATGACAAATATAAACCAACATTCCTTGTTAAATGGCTTGCTTTGACAGATTAGAAACTGAACAGAAGCCCATGGATCCCTATAGCCTATATATATATTTATATATATATTTATATATATATACACACAGTAGGGCTGTCTAACTTTACTTTAAGTATTATATTTAAAAAAAAAGAAAAATAATAATAATAAAACAACTGATGCTTATGTGTCACAATTGAGGAAAAAAAGGGGGTGGTAGCTTGGAAAATGTTGTTGCGTTAAATGTGAAAGTGGTTTTGGAGAAAGCGCCGGAGGAAGCGTGTCCTCTGCTGTCCGTGTTCACGGGAGACCGCCCATGTGCGTGTAATCCATCCAGCGCCTATCCGACCATCCGGCGCTCAGGAGGAAGACGGGGCGCTGCGCCGCTCCCCAGCCCCCTGCCTCCCAGCCGCTCTTTCCCTCGCATTGCCTGTTTCACTGCAGTCGTCCGCTCGCTTTCCTCCAGCCTCCTCCTTTTTTTTCTCTTCTCCCCCCCCCCCCCCCCCCCCTCCTTCCTATTTATGAAAACGTCACTTCAAGTCCCTCCCTGTTTGAATCTCATTAAGTTTCCTGTGTGTTTCTCCCTGTCAATAATCCCGAATCCAGACTCTCTCTATTTCCATCCCTCTCTATCTGTCAATCAGCGCCGCCTTTGAACTGAAAACCACTCCGACCAACTTCAACTCACTCAATCCGGGCGGCTGAGCTCCATCTCCGGCTTCTTTTTCTGCCAAGATTCCCCCTCTTCTTTTTTGAGTTTCTGCTCCACCGCCAGCGCTCGGGAAACGCCAGCACAAGACCCCTAAACTTAAACTCGGATTCTAGATCAGCCAAGATCAAGGGTTTAAAAACTTTGCGTTTTTTGCGCCCCCCAAAATTGCTTCGGGAAAATGCCGCAGCTCAACGGCGGTGGAGGGGACGACTTGGGTGCGAACGATGAAATGATTTCGTTCAAAGACGAAGGGGAGCCGGAGGAGAAGATCTCGGAGAACTCTTCGGCAGAAAGGGATTTAGCAGATGTCAAATCTTCTCTCGTTAATGAATCAGAAACGCATCAAAACAGTTCGTCGGATTCAGAGGTAAGAGGCAACATATATAGGAGCCGATTTGTCCTGTGTCGCCAGGGGCCTGTAAACTTCGGTCGCTGTACATTTTTTTTTCTGCAAGTAACATTATTTGCGCGCTGTTTTAACGTGCGTTGTGTGTTGCGCACGTCACTGTGTTACTTTAACGCAATCCCTGTGTTTCATTGCATTTCAAGGCGGAAAGACGGCCTCCGCCTCGATCAGAAACTTTCAGAGACAAAACGAGAGAAAGTTTAGAGGAGGGTGAGTTGCCGTTTTATTGAATAGTCGTGAGTGTTTCTTTCCCCCCCCCCCACACCACCACCACCACCACCATACGCCGTGTGTACGCGTGTCCTACATGCGTTGTGACCGCAACCGTTTGACGAATGCACAGCGAGCCTTTAACGCACTTTATAAAACTTTCTTCTCTCCCTCTCCCCCTCTCTCTCTCTCCCTCTCTCTGTCTCTCTCTCTCTTCCCCCGCCATGTTAGCTGCGAAAAGGCAAGATGGAGGTCTGTTCAAGAGCCCACCGTACCCGGGCTACCCGTTTATAATGATCCCCGATCTTACGAGCACGTATCTGCCCAATGGATCACTTTCCCCAACAGCACGCACAGTAAGTTCGCTTATTATTTAAAACCCTGTTGTGTGTAAACAGCGTGTAACACACACATACACACACACACGCACGCACACACACACACGGGGCACCCAAACACACACACCCAAACACACACACACACACACACACTGCCACTGAGAAATAAAGGGCTGGGAAAATTTTAGACGCAAAGTTTCGCAACTTGTTGTGCGCTGCGGCGCGGCGAGCCCGGCGCTCCCGCGGAGCCGCGCGGCGTGGACTCTGTCACACGGCGGGGCTGGCGGGCTCTCCGCGGCGGGTCTGACTAGAACACCACCGAGTAGTTCAAATAACAAATGTACAATGTATATATATATATATATATATATATTACCAAATTATGTCATGACAGCAACGTCAAAATGAATTGAAATGACAGAAAAGGAAAAAAACCTAAATGTTCACCCGACTCTACAGTGCAAGGTGCGCTGCGTTAGAGGCGGTGACTACTGTGTAATAAAAGGTGCGCTTGGCCTTCACCACATCCCACGGAACGCGTGTTCAGCGCAGATATGTTCCTTACGTCGACGGTGGAATCATAAAGGAATCTAAAGTAAAGGAGCCGACCGACGCCGACATGCTAATGAGCACATACGCGTCATTTGCATGTGTCAGAATGTATTAGGATTCTACTGCAACGTTCTGCCGTCACAATTTGGCCTTTTTTTTTTTAAAACTGAGATTTAAAAAAAAGAAATTGTATTCGAAATCTTACAATGCAATGTATATATTATTAGTTAACACATGGTTTCTAGAATATATAATAAGAAGTGTGCATTAACAACGGTGGGGTGCTCCCTACATAGCCATTGCCTTTTAAAGCAAAGCCATCCTTGTGTAAACCTTTAATTTGTAAATTAATTCATGGCGTTTATTTGGACCCAATCTGCCCCCTCTGTAATTATGCATACTTACCCATTTGCCCCACACCTCCCCTGTCCCACTGGGGTCTGCCGATGGTTAAGTGGAATAATTTTCAACAACACCAGTGTTATTATTTTTTTTCCCTCCTTTTTTTTTTAAATGGTTGCAATTACAAGTCTCTGCTTTAGGCCCCGTCAACTCATTTTACAAGGTTAAGGCAAACACCGGGTATTAGTAAGAGCGATCTCTCTCTACCCCCATCTACCTCCTCCGTCCCTGGGTAGCCTCACCGTTGTTTACTGCCTGAATGTGTGAACACCTTAGAGACGGAAAATAATACACACACACACACACACATGGAGCCGTGCACACTCCAACTGGGTTGAAATGGCTATCTTCTACAATGTCTTATCAGAATTAGATGTACAAGTAGAATAGTGGCGCTGACAGAAGTCATTGGGAGATGTATTTTTTTTTGAATGTATACATTTTTATTTGTACACATGCACACACACACACACACACACACACACACACACACACACCACACACACGTGCAAACACACAGCAGATCATTGTACCGTAATTTCATTCTGTCAGTGTGTTCCCTGATGGTCATCCCTGCTGACATGGGGAAACTGTTCGAACAAACACACCCACTGACTGGCGTGTCCAGTCGTCCTTCTGTGCTGGACTGCTTCCTAATTACGTGTCATGGAGTTGTGTTTGGTAAAGCCCCCTCACTGCTCGTCTTTTAGTCACCAGGTATTCAGTGTGGGAGAGACGGAGGATACCGCTGCTGTGGGCCACGCTGGCTTTTGTCGTTTACATTTAAAATATAACTCCGTTCATTTGATGCAATGTTTAGGATATTTGTAATCCCTTTGGGTGTATCGTCTGTCGCGTGCTCCCGTCAGGATTTATAAATTGTTTATTGTGTGCAATCAAAACCCTCATCTACTTGTCACTATCTGCCACCTGCCAAGAAATCGCACAACATTTCCCTTTTTATGTCCGTGCGTGCGTGCGTGCGTGCGTGTGTGTGTGTGTGTGTGTGTGTGTGTCTTTGTTCTGTATTCATAATTATTCACCAAGCGAGCCGAACGATCAGGACAGAATTACAGTGCAGACATCCCCTTTTTCTTTCACGGCGCCGCGTCTTCCCGGACACCATCCTACCTTTTGGTTTTAAAAAAGCTTTCTCCATCCTCCTTTTTTTATTTTTTCCTTCTGCCTGCTCCGGTGTGCCGTCTAGCATGCGGCCGTGGCCCCCACCGCCTCCGTCACCCTGTGTGTCCGTACTCCTCCGCTTTGAAGTCGGCGCCGGCTGTAATATAAATGTATTCAACTTAAAAAGTGGCATAAATAATTCACCTGGACATTGATTAGCTGTCGGCCTCCCTAAGCGGGTCGTAAGAGCGTCTGAATGTGATGGGCGGTATTGTTGGTGCAAAGTCTTTCTTCTTGCTGGGGAGGGGCGGTGGACGGCTACCCGTGTGTCTTTAATTATTCCCCTGCTCCCTGTGATTTGGCCAATCCAGACCTTTTATTTATGTCTGGGTTATTTATTTTTTCAATATTTATTTGCTGTTATTTTAGTGTGTTTTTTTATTGAATCACCAGTCAATTTATCAGTGTCTTATTATTAATAACATTGTTATTATTTAAATGATCTTTGAACCCCCGTTGACGGTCTGTCTAATGGACGGAATTCTAATGAATTTTGATTTTCTGTCAAGCACGAGACGGTATGGATCGCTCCTGACGTCTCTGCTTATTTCCTTAGTTTTTGTTATTTCATGACTTGAGGGGGAGAACGCGTTTCGCCGCGCGGCACTTACGATAATTTGTCTGACCTCCGGGGGTCGTAAGCGGCGGGAATTTGTTTTTCCTACCACCTATCTCCAAGGAGGCTGACAATTTAGTATCATTTAGCAATTAGACATGACGCTGGGCCCCGGCCTCTCCTCCTCCCGTCTCTCTCTCCCTCTCTCTCTCGCCGCTACCCTCTCTCTCCCTCCCTCCCTCCCTAAGCCCCCCTGCCTTCAGCCGCACACAAAGGCCGGCAGGAGCTCTGGCAGCCGCTTGAATCGGTGAAGTGGCCTGGGCCGAGTCACCCATGCTCCTCTCTCTCCCTCACTCTCTTTCACTCTCGCTCTATCTCTCCCTCCCTCCCTCCCTCCCTCCCCCGGTCTCTCTCTCTCTCTAACTGCTGCCTCCCCGTCTTTGTTTAGCGCCGGCGCTAACACAGGGGTGTGTGTGGGGAAGCGGAGCTTGGAGATGAACTCTGATGCTGGGGGCTAACATCACACCTCAACAGGTCTGCAGGCAGGCAGGGTAGGGAGGGTAGGGAAGGAGAGGGGGAGGGGGAGGAGGAGGAGGAGGAGGAGGGAGGGGAGGATCTGGCTCGGCCCGGCTTTCCACCAGCCATAAATCCACCGGGTTTATTTACTGCCTCTCGGACTTATGAATGTTAAGATATTTGACGCCACCCCCGGCCCCATAATTCCCCTCGGGTGGGGGGGGAGGGGGGGGAGACTTTTTTGGCCACGGTTTTGAGTTTCGTCGTACGATTGCGAGGTTGTTTAACGAAAAGAAAAAAACCGAGAGAAAAAAAAGACTTGAGTGGTGGAAGTGGTGGTGGTGGTGGTGATGATGACGGTGGTGGTGATGGTGGTGGTGGGGGGGTACAAGTACACCAACAACGCACACAACCGCTCTGTTTGGACTGAATCAAGATGCTTCGGAAACCCGTGACGATTCCATAACAAGGCGTTGTGGAACGGCGCTCCGCTGTTGAAACAATAGCTTTTCACTGCTCACTCTGCCTTCTTTTGTTTGAGGAGTATTGTCACGTCCGCGTTGCTCCCCCATTGTGTGTCGGATGCTACCTAGCAGCACAACCTCAAATAAAGCCACGATTAATAGCGGATGAAGAATTTTTCATGGTCAGATTATTGTAATAACCCCTCCTCCCTCCCTCCCTCCCTCCCTCCCTCCCGCCCTCCCTCCTATTTAGCTGCCGAATCCGTCGGTTGGCCCCTGAATACAACAGCCACCCCCCCCCCCCCCCGCTTTGTATGCTCCCCCCCCCCCCCCACCCGGTGCACGTGATAATAGAACGGAGACGGTATCTCTTGAACACGGCCAGCACCATAAGCATGACAATGGCTCATCATATGGATTACGTGTGTTGTGGCGCTCTAAGTGGGATGTGGTTGTTCCAGGAAGGGGTTAGATAGCCGGCCTGCGAGGGTTTAAGGGACAGGCCTCCCCAACAACACCTTATCACACCGGCTTTACATGCTAATGGAACCTAATTGCTATCCGCAGGGGGTGACTGGTGAGGAGGGGGAGGAGGGGGAGGTCGGGGGGGGGGGGGGGCTTTATGTGGCGCGACGCGGACAGATTTTGTGTCGGCGCTCGCAAAACGTACCCTGAATGCAGTTGTGGCTTTTGTCTTGCAAATCACTTTTGTTTACAAAGTATGGCGGAAGCACCTCCCCCCTCTCCCCCCCCCTCCCCCCCTTCCTCCAGTCTTCCTCTCTTCTCCCCTCACCAACCCCACCCCCCCCACCCCCTCCAATGTCTACGGACAGGGGAAGGTAAAAGGTGCACACAGTTCTACATCTCGATAAACAACCATCGCGAAGTAGAGTCTGTTTTGGATTTTGGGGATTTACGTTGCTGTGTGTGTGTGTGTGTGTGTGTGTGTGTGTGTGTGTGTGTGTGTGTGTGTGTGTGTGTGTGTGTGTGTGTGTGTGGTGTGGTGTGTGTGTGAGCCAAGTTTGGCACCATTAAACAAAAATTGGGGCCTGCGAGACATTAGCGGGCCCCGGCACATTCTCTCAGCTTAATTAGTCCGAACTGTAATTGTTCATGGTCTGCCAATAGGAGTAACGCTGAGGGGAAAGTGGAGGTTCACTAAATCCGCCCCGGGTTTTCGAAAAACAATAAATCACTCGCATATTTGTGCCGTGATGCAGACGGAGGCGAGACTCTCCCATCTCCACATGAGGTAAATTGTAAAGTCAATGAATCGCAGATGTACGGGATGAGGAGGTTGGGGGGTGGGTGCTGAAAAGACAAGCACGAGGGAGAGGGGCGGGACTGGAGTACAGTAAGGGTTTGTTATTGCCTGGTGAATGAATGGAAAAGATTTGCGCAGTAAATATTTACTGGTTTGTGTGTGTGTGTGTGTTTGTGTCTGTGTGTGTGTGTGTGAGAGAGTTTTTTTTCTCTCCCTTGTGCGCAGAATTAATTGTGTATTGCTGATGCAGTTGGGCAGGCGAGGCAGTGTGAAAGCCTTCGAACGCCCTCAACCCCTCCGTTCTGTTTGAAATGCCATGCAGATGGAGATGGGAGAGCGAGAGAGGTCTAGTGAGAGCGAGTTCTAGGGGGGAGGGGAGAGAGACCGAGGTCTAGGGAGAGGAGAGCGATAGAGGTCTAGGGAGAGGAGACCGATAGAGGTCTAGGGAGAGGAGAGCGAGAGAGGTCTAGGGAGAGGAGAGGATAGAGGTATAGGGAGAGGGAGAGGCGAGAGAGGTCTAGTGAGAGCGAGGACGGGGTCTAGGGAGAGAGGAGAGAGCGAGAAGGTGCTGTTCCTCGGCAGGGAGAGCCAATGGAGGTCTAGGGAAGCAATAGCCGAGTGAGAGAGAACGAGCGAGAGAGGCCTAGGGAGAAGAGAGCAATGGAGGTCTCGGGAGAGAGAGCTAGAGAGAGAGGGGGCCGGTGTGTTCAGCCAGTGTGTTTTGTGGGTGTGTTTCTCATTAGAGTTTGAACACGTGTAAAGGGAGTGGTGGTTCCTGGTTCCCCTGGCATCACATATGGGTTCACATCTTCAGTTCAACCCTCACCTGGTTTCCAATCCTGTCATTTCATCAATTGTAGTTGTTTTTGCAATGGCTTGACGATGTTTGCCGTTTATTTAGTCAGAGGAAGGCTCATTTTTCTTTTAGATACTTAAAGTTACTCACTTAATGTTTAAAGTGTAAGGGAACCCCCTGCTTCAGCTTGAATTTGACAATTTTTTAAAAAAGAGTTTTGGGCTGAGAGTTCTAGAAAGGTTGCAACCCACGCCAACTTTGTGATATGTTCCAAAGCTAGCAGGACAGTGGTGTTGTCCGTTATAATGAGCGATGTTGTATATGAAATGTGTTTGTGTGCGTGGGTTATACTATAATTGTGTGAGAAGCTTAAGCCTCTCTTGGACACAGCCAGCAACATCTGTCCAGAGGGAGCCGTGACCACCAAGAACAACCCAGGTTGAGTTGGGAGCAGAGTAGAGTGGTCACAAACTAGTTAGCGGAGGTGAAACATTGGTTTCTGGGACCTATTTTCTCTCAAATTATGGTCCTTTTTTAGTAACAGAAACAAAATGGCGTATATTACTATGTTGAAGATCATCTAAGACCTTTTGGATTTTTGGTTCACTGTCCATTAATTTTTTTCATTTTGTGTAA
>PIJE02000982.1:144819-157319 GCA_002895965.2 Coryphaenoides rupestris | reverse complement strand
ACGTTGGTATGTGTATATTTGTTTATTTGTGGGTGTGTAGTACGTGCCTGCCTTGGCTCTTAATCACGGATCACGTTGCATGAGATAAGACTATGCCAGTTTGGAAGGCCTGCTGTGTCAGAATTCTCTGGAAGGCTCCATTGTAACCCCCACCCCACCCCGGACCCCATCCACGCCAGTGTCTTATTCAGTAATTGAATAATTGTACACTTCTGTGAAAAAAGCTTACACAAGAGGAGATATCAGCCTGCGTCTTAACCAGAAAATAATCATCTTAAAACACAGGAGTGTGTGTGTGTGTGTGTGTGTGTGTTTGCGTGCTTGCAGTTGTTTAGCTGTATTGGAGCAGGTATCTATAAGCATTTGTATTTTTTGTGCAGGCTAATTACTGATTTATATGTTATTATTGGCTTTGTGGCTTTATGGACAGCAGAGTGAAGTGGAAATTGGGTTGAAGAGGAGAGGAGGTGACATGTAGCGTAGGACTGCAGTTGGGAATCGAACCCACAGTCACTACAAGTCGACTGACAGTAACGATTGTTTTTGTTCATATCTGTCAATCATATCTTGGGCTCCTTCTTTGTCTGGATAAGCTGTTGAAAATCGCTCACATGGGAAGGAGTGTTCAACACATAATTAAGGAGTAAAAGGTGATGAAAATATAGTTTCTACTTTTTTAATCTCATAATTAAACTTTTAATTGTAACAGGGTAAACTCTAAAGGTGTGTGTGTTTGCCTGTGTGTGTGTGTTTGCCTGTGTGTGTGTGTGTGTGTGTGTGTGTGGTGGAGGAATTCTCGATTCATAACTTCATGGGAAAGGTGAAGGGGCTCGTGGAGCCCCGGCTAGAATTAAATTCATCGACTAATCTGCGGATTATCGTAGGATTTGGAACAAAATGTTGGCAGGCTTACAGTATTTATAAAAACAAAATGTGCAAGGCTAATAAAACGCTGCAGAATGCCATAAGAGACCTCTGTTTTTCCAGCGTTCCCGCTTTACTGCAGGAGATTAAGAACGCATTCCACATGTTTGCTCTTTAACCAGCTGTTTTCGGACGGTATTTACACACCGTCTTATTACAGCTCCCCGAAGGTGTTGATATTTTGAGCGTCTTACTAGATAGAGTTTCTGTGAGAGGCTGCTCCCGTTTTTTATTTTCCTCCATTTGCCTGAATTGCGATAACAGCCCCCCCCCCCCCCCCCCCCCTTCCGTTAAAACATCTGTTTTACACACTGAGTCATCTACCATCCCAGAAAGCTGCAGTTGTAAAGTTGTGTACTTGCAAACTTCGTGTTTGTTTTGTGTTTGTTTGTTTTTGTTCCCTAACAGTATGCTAAAATATTTGTACACCATCTCATATAGTATGTGCTGCTGAGGGAATTTGTATTACGTTTAAAAATGGCCACAAGCCTAAATCTTCCCCTTCTCCTCCACCGCCACCTCCGCTGTCAGGCCCCTCATTCCGCCGCAGTGTGTGGTCCGAGTGTCGTCAGAATTTGGGGTCAGTTCCAAAAGTGCACACGTTGACCTACAGGCACTAAGTGAATTGTGACACGCCTTGGACCAGCAAGAGGTCAAAGTAAAACCCAGTGTTTTCGACAACCATGCCGACGGTTGGACCGTACAAGCCCGGTTCGGGTTCGACTAAAGATAATTCCGCTGGAGCGGCCGTGTACAGCATGAGCGGCAGGCAGCGGTCCGTACGCTATAGAGCGGGACCTTTGGGCTGTTGTTGCTGGTTCGATCCTAGCTCCACCTCCTTGTTTAGGTGTTACTTAGGTGTCCTTGTGCAAGATGACTCAGTCTTTTAACTCCTTCCACCGAGCTGGCTGTCATTGCTATTGGTGTGTGAATGTGAGGCATAACAAAAAACAAAACATTTTGAGTGGCTACAGCGGCGAGCAAAGCGCTATTTAAAAGCAGGCAGGCAGGCTATATAATTATATAGCACAGCCACGACAGCCAGGCAGGCAGAGGGAACTTGGCATGGCTAAGCTGGAACATACATAGTTCAAGTGTGTGATCCTTAAACTACTGTGGGTTTCAAACGTTGACCTGCAGTCCACCATTGTTGGTAGCGGTGGTGATGTCACTCTAGGAAGTAATACTTAACTTCCTGAATCATAAAATAACAAACGTTTTTAAGGACATTTAAAATTCAAGCAATTGCTCAGTTGCCAATACATTGCGTTGAGAGCCCATTACATACCCCTGAGAGCCCCCCCCCTAGGCACCTTTTTCATGAACTGAACTCTTATTTCTAGTGGGCTTCGTAACCCGGTCTACAGGCTTAAATGAGCCTAATGGCAGACTATGGAAGTGTCCGAATGTGTCATTACGGGTAAGAGTTCACCGTTGTAAAATAAAAAAGACCTGTTGGAAGGGCCAGAGTATCTGTGTGTGTGTGTGTGCGTGTGTGTGTGTGTGTGTGGATAATAGGCGTTTACAGAGAGCGCTGGCGTCGCAGCGAGCCGGGGGTGTCCTGTGGTGGTGATGATGTCCATGGCGCCCTTTAGAACCCGGAGGCCTATTATCTCTTATCGGCCTCCTCTATCTTTATTGGCCGGCCCCATTCCCAGATAAATGTCCGGGTCTGTCAGAACAGGTGGCGTCAAGCTAGCGGGTGTCCGGAAGCCTATCTCGATCAAAACCTGACCTTTTCCCGCTTGTCATGTTTGAGTTGCTTTAATTGTTTCTCGGTTTTGATTAACTTTGTACACCGGTTTTCAAGTGTACGAGTAGGTTAGTCTATGTTTAGGTATTGGATATTAATTATTTACCTTGATTGATTTTGTCAGTTGGAGCATTAGTCTTTCAGTGTAGAAGTACCTTGCGTACGTATTAGGTCAGCCTTTACGTCTCTGAGATGTTATCGGCCAGAATAGTGTGTAGATATATTTTAAAATAAAAAACACTGAGGGAAACTATCACCATCATTATTAATGCACATATGACCAAACAAGGAGAGCGACCAAAATCCCAGATCATATCAAGACTCTTTCTATATAATTGATAATTCATATACTGTGTATACATTGCCTGGATAATAGACCTTTGGCCTCGTCTGTGGGGCGGAACAAATGGGTTAAGCAGCACCAGTGTTTCATCCAGATCCCTCTGCAGTAGAGATGGAGCACATGGAGGGCTGGCAGGCCCACGGCCCAGGAATTCACCGAGTTGTTTGAACAGGGGTTTGTCTCCGAGCAAACCTGCAGGAACGTGGTGGGTGGAGGTGGGTGGAGGGGGAGGAAGTCCCTGCTTGTTTACATAGCTGAATTGTCCTCTGGGCCCTCGAGTGTCTAATGCACTACTGTTCAAACATTCACGAGTGACGAGATGACCCCTTCCCACACCACCACCACCACCACCACCACCACCTTCCCCCTAACCCTCCCGCCGCTCTCCCTCAGGACCCTGTCTCTGCCTCTTTTGTGTTGGCATGTGTGTATTGGTGTCTTTTGTGTCTGGGAGGCGTTTATTTGCTGGGATCAAAAAGTAGAACTGCCCCGTTAGACTTTTTCAATCAAGGCTTTCCTAGTTCAGTTCAGTCTTTCCTTGATCAGCTTAGAAAATATATAAAACATTTATTTTAACAAATGTCAACAAAGGAAATGACTTTGCCGTTTTAAAGTTGCGTCATTGACTGGAAAAAAAAAGTCCTAGACCGTCTCCTGTGACGATATCTTTCCATCATGTCGTGATATCTGCACTTGGGTCTCTATGCAGTATTGCCCACCCGCAGGCCCCATTCCCCACCCTGCTACGGCTTCATTGTGTTAAACCGCCGGATCAGCTCTGGATGATTGATACTAAACAATCGCACGGCTCATTTAATTACCATAAGGGATGATATGCTTCCATAGAGAGAACGTCTGCATAGACACACACGCGTTTTCTCAGCGCATCCCACCGAACACATCCCCGGGGCCGACGAGGGGGAAGTCAGACATTGACGTACGGCGCCGTCGTCAAGCTAATTGTTGTTTGATTTACCCGTTATGATCTGGTGACAAATCTCTCGCGCTCTCGCAGGCCGAGCGGAAAATGTAACCGGGGGGGGGGGGGGGATCGGCGCGACGATGTTAGCGAGTGTGTAAACCTTGCTTCAACAAGATGGATAAATGCAATTATTGGGCGGACCTGGGGAGGTGAAAATCCATTTAAAGCCCGTAAAGCTAAGCAGGGGCCGTGGTTAATTCATTTGGCCAATTTACGGGTGATGTACGAGTGTCAGGGTGCATTAGTCAGGCTGTGGGGAGCTGGGCGCTGCGGAGAGAAAGTGGAGGAGGATGGAGGGGGGTGTTGGATGCAGAGATTCCCCACAGTACCAGTGGACTCTCCTTGGGTGGGACGTCAATGTTCTGCCCCCACCCCCCCCCACCCCCCGTCCTCTGGGGGCACCGGCTGTCATCCATTAGGGTGGACATACAATACAAATGAACGCAGGGCAGGAGAATGACAAAAAGATGCACCGAGTCGGTGGGGAGCTGGGATTGCTTTGCAAATGAGGCGGGGAGCGGCGGACGCGGTCGGCTGAGCCGGTGGAGTGAGTATTGCCAACATCTCCATACCTGGTGCTCAATCAGTCCCAGTCGGCCCGCTGGCTAACCTTTCCGGCTTGCCAAAAGCTGTTGTCGCCTTTTTACTGAAGGAAAAACACATGAAACTTTATTCAGATACACAATCGTTTTATGTTATTTACTTATGAAAGTTTCTGCCCGCTTTTTTTGCACCTTTTTCTTTTTTGAAAGTATGACATTTTTGTCATACCTCCACCTCCTAATTCATTGTGAAGCCTTAGCAGACTTGGCCTTTCAGAGCAGCTGATACAGTTAATAATTTCCCTCTGTCTGTAAATGTGCGGAGACATGTACAGTGATTTACTCCCTTGGCTCAGAGCGGAGACTCCTGCCTGTAGTTCTGAGCGTCTCAAGGTGAGTTTCCATTGAGACGTAAAGACCGACCTGGGCGTATTTCTTGGCCATCCGTAAGGAGTGCCAAGCTCACCTGAGTAACCAAACCATCCCGGAAATGTAATCTAGAAATCCGATCTGGGTTCGTCTCTGCAGGTGGCGTCTTACTGATAGACGTGTTTCTTTGTTTGCTTAAAATCTCTAGTTCTCAGTGCGCATTGCAAGTTCCCCGAGTTATACGTGTGTGTGTGTGTGTGTGTGTGTGTGTGTGTGTGTGTGTGTGTGTGTTTTTTCCTTCCTAAGGGGATGACTGATTGTCGCCGCGGTTTAGCTTTGCTTAGTTTGTGAGACTGCTATTGTCTCGCTGCAGCAAAACCACTCAACGGTTACACAAGCCGAGTGGTATGCAAAAACAGTGGTTGGAGCAGCGGACAGAATCGGGCCGGGCGGGAGAGGTGTGGAGGAACGCTTCGGCTTACGCTTCCAAACCGCAGCCTCAACCGGGGCAGGGCCTGGTGGCGCAGAAATAAGAGACGGGAAGGCCGAGGGCTTCTCTCACCAGAGTACGGACGGCTTTTAAGTGGTGGGGCTCCCCCTTAAGTGCTCCTCGATTCGGCGTGTGTGTGTGTGTGTGCGCGTGTGTGTGTGTGTGTTTAGGGGTCGTGGGGGGGGGGAATCGAGTATGTGCACATATAAGTGTGTGTGTGTGTGTGTGTGTGTGAACATGCAACTATTTTTGAGTGTGTGTGTGTGTGTGTGTTCTTTGTCCCTGGCAGTGGATGTTAACGCTTGTCACCTGACTTCCAGGCAGGCGGCCCAGCCTGGAGAGCCGTAGCCTGGGGAGTGTGAGTGAATGTCGGGGCTGGTGGAGGACAGGTGCCCGTCGGCCCTCCCGTGCCTGCTGAGCAGCTGCCGCGCTGGGGCTGTTAAACTCGCGGTCATGGTGTCGCGGAAGGCATTATCTCAAATTCCTCTCGCCGCTTCGTCTTCGATGGTGCAATGCTATGCAGCTAAGCATAGCATTGCACTTAGCAGTAGAGGCTAGTTAGCATTGGTACTAGGGCCCCTTTGGGGCATGGTTCCCAAGTGAAGAATGAATGACTTCAATGAAAGTTTTATATGAAGTCGGTAAATTCTGTGTCATCCTAGCTCCAAGCTGATTTTAATGCTTTATCGGTCGTGCTCGGGAGTGTCGGGGGGAAAGGAAAGGAAAAATAGACGGTTAAGGTGTAAACCCGAGAGCAAATGATGACATATTCACGTGGCGTGCTGCAATCCCCCATTGCGTCAGGTGGAATGTATACCTTTGCATGTCCCAGTTAGTCATCCTTTCCCGATCCTATACGAGCAGAGGCCATGGTATCCTACAGGCCTGTCCTCCTCCCTCCCAGTAAAACTATACTGCAACTGGACAGCAGAACAGGAAACCCGGGGTCCTCTGTGGGCAATCAAACACAAACGATGTTCAGGGCCATATTTTTTCCCTTCCCCGAGTCCCTCCTGAGGTTTTCCAGGAGATGTTCCTGGTGCACTCCTCTCGTTGCGTTTTGGATCATTTCAAGGATTGTGTTCCCAAGGCCCTAATTGTAAAAATGTACAACCCCGCCATCATCTCCCCCCGCCCCCTCCGCTCCCCAGTCCTTTCCTCACCCTCCTGGGATACCAACTGTTGGCTGCTGTCTATAGGCCAGTGGAATTCCTTATACCCCCCCCCCCCCCCACCACCGCCTTCCCAAAAAAACGCTCCACACTCTTCTATAGCGCTCCTATGGATCGTTTTACAGCACAGTTTGAGAAGTGGCCGGGTAGACGTGGCGCTCGACACGACTGTTGCCGTTCAGTGGCGTGGCTGCCGCTCTTATTCGGGTCGACGGGAGGACACATGTTGTTCATGGCCCGTCTATATAGAGACAGACGTGGTCATAAAATGACCCAGCGCCGTGAGCTACACTCGGCTAAGTTGGACGAGGCATTGAGTTCAGTGAGTCATTTATTGTGCATTGTGTACTCGCTTTCTTGAACTCGAATTTCTTTGGTTCACTGCGGAGAGGTAAACGTTCACGTGGCGTCGGTTAATGGCGCCATTTTGCCACCTTCCTCTCTGCGGCATCCAAACATTAGTCATCGCACATGACACCTACGTGCACAACCAGTTAACACACTGATATGAAAAAAAGTTATTTACCCAGCAACCCAAACAACCCTCCTCCTCCCAGTCGACTGTACAACTTGCAGTCAGATAGCAGAGCCTTTATCTTCCCCACGGCCCAAAGTCCAAGTGCAGCTGTTTGGGAAGAGGTGCAGTCTGTCATCACCCCACCCCACCCCCACCCCACCCCCCCCCCTCCGTCCGGGAAGGGTATTTGCCGTCATAACGTTCAACGATTTACTATGTTATCATTTGTATATTATTCATCACCGGTCCTCTGTGTTTTTCGAAAAAGATCAATAATGTTTAATGAAGTCCTACCGAGACGGGGGATGCTCTCGAGTGATATGTGGTCAGTGTTTGATGATAGACGAGTGCGGAGGTTCGACCGCGTCCTGCTTCTCTTGGCCGGGGGACGTGGTGGTTTGGTCGGGGGGCCTCCCGGGCCAGCGATGGGAGCCGGTGTGGTGGAGAGGACACACTGGGAGAGTCGACCTCTAATTGTTCACAGAAGCCATCAGCGGAAGAAGAGGCCGAGGAACGCTGGAGGGGGGGGGAAACCCGTCCGCAAGACCCTCAAGACTTGGACCGGGGGTGGCTTTTTAGACACGAGAAAAAAAAACAAATAAACGGCGCACATGCTTTTGGGATGCTCCCCAGAAGAACTGTCGGTCGTAGAAGAAGAAGAAGAAACCAGAAAGCCACACATCTTTTCCCTGGCTCCCGTTTCTCTATGAGACAAGCGCTGTCTCTATGTTTTAAATGGACCCTTGGCCGCACGGTTCTCCCTCTGCTCTGCTGCTGGGAGCGGCCGTGTTCCCATACCCCGGAAACAACTTAACTCACTGAGGTGTACGGGATCTGTTTTCTGTGGTGCGAATCACTGTGGTTTTAATGGGCCCATATGCACAGCATACATCTCTGTATCGTGAGGATACCACAAACCGGAATGTTGGGTTCAGTCATTAGCCAAAATGTGTAGCCTATAGCCTATATAATATTTATCATCAAAATGTTGAGAAAAAAAACATTGGCGGCCACTGTGACCTAGATTGGCTCTGCTTTAGCACTCAGTCAGTATTGGGTGTGTACATGTTAATGTTTTGACCTTTATTATATAGTGTATGTAACAAATGGAACTGTGTCCATATACTGTCCTCGGTTCTTCACTTCGGAACAGTTGAACACTTCCATGTTGCTGAAATCAACAATTCAATAATGACATAATATTATATTAGATTCCACGTATATTGTATGATATAAGATAAGAAACTTTATTGATCCCGAAGGAAATTCTTGTGCCAGAAGTTGCATAGCAATAGAATAATAAACAAGAGAAATAAACAATAGAATAATAAAAATACAATAACAAATTTACAAATGTATAGTAAGTCTAAGCCTAAGAGAATATAAAAATATAAATATAGGCAAGATATTCGGTCAGCAAAACAAGTTGGCAATGGTATTGCACATGAGAAATATTGCACATAAAGATAAGAAAGATAATAATTGAAGGGTAATAATAATAATAATGGTGAGTATTAGGTAGTATTGCACATAATATTAAGAATATTAAGAATATTTCACATAATGATGAAACGTAATGTAGCATGGTAATATAGCAAGGATAATATTGAGAAGAAGTATTGTAATATTTAATGGACACGTGTGTTTTGGTTTGAAAGGTCAGTGTGTTTACAAGTCCCCCTCCCCCTCCTGAAACAGGACTGTTTAATTGTTTGCTTGACGATGTGCTTTTCAGTGCAGATCAATGTGCGTGTTCACCACACCCCCGACACCTCCGTGGTCATCCATCCTCTCGAGCAGTCGGACGTCAAGATCTCCCAAAAGGACGCCCCCGAGCGCTCGGCCGTTGTCCTTGCAAGCGCATACACAAACCAGAACCCCTCTTCCACCTTTAGGGGCGGTGCTTCCAGGAGACCACGCCCAAACAAGTGTTACACACCCATTTCTGTTTTTATTTGTTACCTTTGTGTGGTTTTGCCGTGAGCAACAATCAGACACCTTATTGGTCTCAAGGGCTAAACGCAGATGGACTTTTCTGATGCTTATTGCCATGATGCATTATGGTCCGATTTTCCAGACAGACCTTGCATTAATCCATGGACTGAACTATACTAAATTTGTCCTATTTAACAACAACATTATGCTATTTCAAATGTTTTGATTCCACAACTCTAAGTCCACACTACACCAGCTAAATCTATATTTGTTTCCTTCCATAGTGTTTTTAGCACAGTTTACAGTGTGGACTGTAGACAGAAGAGCAAGACTGAGGAAAAAAAAAGATTCCAAATATTAAAAAAAACATCCACATCAGTTTGGACATATTTTCCATTTGTAGCAAATCATGGGAAATCGGCACCAGAAATACTGTAGATCAGATGACTGTGTGGGGGCCCCTTGTGTAAGCTGGGTCTCTGCCCCTCTCCCTGTGTCTCCCGCTGGGTGTGCAGTGTAACAGCACCCCCCTGCCGGTGCTCACCAACCAGGAGGACGCCATCCAAGAGGCCTGGTACATCTTATTTAAGGCCGGTGTGTGTGGGGGGGGGTGTGTGTGTGTGTGTGTGTGTGTGTGTGTGTGTGTGTGTGTGTGTGTGTGTGTGCTGTGCGTGCGTGCGTGTGTGCGTGTGCGTGCGTGCGTGTGCGTGCGTGCGTGCGTGCGTGTGTGCGTGCGTGTGTGCGTGCGTGTGTGTGTGTCTGTGTGTGCGTGCGTGCGTGTGTGCTTGTGCGTGCGTGCGTGCGTGCGTGCGTGTGTCGCTGCGTGCTGTGTGCGTGCGTGCGTGCTTGCTTGCTTGTGTCGCTGTGTGCTTGTGTCGCTGCGTGCGTGTGTGTGTGTGTGCGTGCGTGTGTGTGTGCGTTGCGTGCGTGTGTGTGCGTGCGTGCGTGCGTGCGTGCGTGCGTGCTGGTTGCTTGCGTGCGTGCGTGCGTGCGTGCGTGCGTGCGTGCGTTGCGTGCGTGCGTTGCGTTGCGTGCGTTGCGTTGCGTTGCGTTGCGTGGCGTGCGTGCGTGGCGTGCGTGTTGTCTAACAGCTTCAACACTAAGGATAGACCTTGTGCAAACATTGAGGGCAGCAGTAGATGAAATGTCCTCTATATGGATGCTTCTTTTTTGTATAAATAGACACACACACACACACACACACACACACACACACACACACACACACACACACACACACACACACACACACACACACACACACACACACACACACACACACACACACACACACACACACACACACACACAAGCAGAGGAATCAGCCCATGTCAAAGCCTGTGTCTCAAAGCTTCTCTCAATTTGGGGAGCGGCAGGTCCGGTGCTTGTGATCCCTGTGTGCATGCACTGTAACCGCGGGCGACGGGTGAAGCTGGCACCAAGGTGTGAGAGTCTGCGTGCATGAGCTATGTTTCTGTGTGTGTGTCTGTCTGTGTATGTGTCTACCTTACTCTGTGTGTGTGTGTGTGTGTGTCTGTCTGTGTATGTGTCTACCTTACTCTCTCTGTGTGTGTGTGTGTGTCTCTCTCTCTCGTCTAAGCAGGGTCTGGTGTGTGTGTGTGTCTGTCTGTGTATGTGTCTACCTTACTCTCTCTGTGTGTGTGTGTGTGTCTCTCTCTCTCGTCTAAGCAGGGTCTGGTGTGTGTGTGTCTGTGTCTGTGTCTGTGTGTGTGAGGCTCTGCTAGGTGTAGTTTCTGTTGGACCTGGTCCAGAGGTCTGCTTCTCCTCATCTCTCCTCCAAGGCCTCACAATTAGATTTCACACCAGATCTGGTGTGTAGTAGTGTGTCCCAAACGGGACATTAAAGACGCCCAGATAGGCTTGCTAATGAGGGCTTCTGTGTGTGTGTTTGTTTGTGTGTGTGTGTGTGTGTGTGGGGGTGTTTGTTAGTGTAGGTTTGTGCATATACATGTGCATGTATGCGCAAACAAGGATTTGTGTTTTTTTTTTGGAGTGAATGAGCAAGCAAGCAAGCGTGTTTTTCAGTTTGTGTGTGTGTTAGCATGAGTATGTGCTTCAGTTTTGTGTGTGTGCACGTGTGTGTGTGTGTGTGTGCGCGCGTACGTTTGTGCGTGTGGTAAACACTCCTCTGAATACTGTGTATCCTGCCCCCACTGTGGCGTCACCAGCCCAGCTTAGACGAGTGGGGAGCGTACTAACAAACGCACCATGATTACACACAAGACACGCCGGCATCTCCAAACACAGGACACACAACCCAAAACACACACAGCAGCGCGGCTTGCACAGCACGGGCTGCGGGGACCGACTCTTGCGACACTTCCGCCCACCAGAACTCTATGAGGAGGAGGCGGGAGCAGGGGGCGGGGGGGGGGGGGGGTGTTGAGGGGGGGAGAGAAAGTCAAATAAAAGCTTTCTCGATCTCCCAAACAAAAATAACCATTTTAATTACTATGGTTACGGTGCGGTTAAAGCCGCAGTGCTGCTGGCAGAGGCGGGGTGAGGTGGCACCAGACACGGGGGGACGGGCTTCAGGTCTGGGCCGGACTCCAGGGAAATTATAGGGTAGTGTGGAGGAGACGGCGGCGGCGGCGGTGGCGGCTGGTGGTGGTGGTAGACATGGGGCATGGCGCTTGTCTCTTGTCTCTTGTCCTCCTCATCCCCCCCCCACACCCTATCCCAGCAGCTATCCAAGGACTGGGTGCAATGGGGGAATTTGTCAGCGTGCTGAACGTCACGGGACAAGCCTGTGAACGTTACGAATTAATGAGCAGCTTCTTTGTGTCTTTAAAAAATTGTAATTGAATAACATTACAAGACTAAAATGACAGTTTATTATCAAATGAGTAAATGTTTGAAAGCCGACATAGCGATCATAAGGCCTATCTTGCTCATGTTGCCTAACTGTGTGTCACAGTAAGGCAAAAATATTTGTTTTGTGTGGATATAATCCCTGCTGAACTGAGCCAGGAGGGAGCTCTTATTTTGGTGGCGCTCCTCCTGGATCCGTTCCTTCCTCCCCTCTAGAAATAACTGTTGAGTTAGCTGCGCTGTGTGTGTGTGTGTGTGTGTGTGTGTGTGTGGGTGTGTGTGTGGGGGGTGTTGGTGACCTGGTTTAGCACAGAGATCTCCATGTTATTGTGCTTCACACCATCACCGTTTCCGCCATCAGCCATGGCTGCTGCACTACAACAGGCCTGTAGATTAACACAGACGGGGGGAATACAAAAACAAAAACTAAAAGTATTTATTTCATTCTTAACATGTCCTGCGTTGGGATCGTGCCTTTTGCCCTTCCTCCTCCCTCCGGGTTTCTTTGCAGTTATTTCAATGATACTCTTTTGCTCTTATATACTAATACTCTTATTTATTTATTTATCTATTTTACTTTCTGACCTCTCCAGCTACCTGGAGTTATTCCTTTCTCCTTTCCTGCCAACTCTCTCTCTCTC
>PIJE02000982.1:136696-141083 GCA_002895965.2 Coryphaenoides rupestris | reverse complement strand
TCACCTCTCTCTCACTCTCACTTAGTCACTCTCTCTCTCTCTCTCTCTCTCTCTCTTCTCTCTCTTCTCTCGTCTCTCGTCTCTTCTCTCTCTCTCTCTCTCTGTCTCAGCATGCGTTCTGATTACCTCTCCAAACTGGCAATAAGTTGATTGCTTTACAGGGATGATGTAAAGCTCCCTGCCCTAGGGTACATCAGGTTGGCTTTCTGCTGCTTTATCTCCTAAAGCCTAAATTAACAGCTGGTTTGGTCCGACTTCTCCTGGATCTGACTACGGGATTAGGCCCGGTTTTCATGTGAGTCAAGCCGGTTTGATTTATTGCGGGTCTATCAAGCAAGATAATGGCCGCGCCGTTTGAAAGTAAATCCTTAATCGCTCTTTTGCACTTACGTGTCATCGTTGCGATTTTCTTCTCATTCCTCCCTGTTCTCTCTCTTTTTTTCCTTTGCTCTGGTCTCTTCGTCTCTTTCTCTCCTTCTTCGCTCACACACATTCTTATTCTTCCCCTTCTCTCTCTTTTCATTCTCTCCTCCATCCCTCTAGCGATCCCATCCCTCCATCCCACCCCGAGGATAGCGGCTCCGTAGTGGTATAGTGATCAGCCCCTGTCGATGGTATCACAGCGAATCACCACATGGATTTTTTTCCTTTCCTTCTCCCCTCCCTTTCCCCGCCCTCATTAGCCATCCATCGGAGCGAGGCAGGCCCGCGAGGCCCAGCTTTCACAGGCTCTAGTTCTGATCACCAACACCCCCCATCACCCACCCAACACCACCACCGCCAGCCCCCGTAACCCCCAAACGAGCCTCGCTTGCTCGCCTGTTTTGTCTTCTCAGATCGCCTGCTCCTCCACAGCAGCGTGACTGACTTGTCACTCAGCTCCCGCTGTGTCCACTTGGGCGTGGACGCCATTTTGTCAGGAGTTATTGTAACGTCTGGGTCCTATAGCGCCTTGACAGCGGCGTCTGCATCAGTGAGCGCGAGGGCCGCCCGGGCGCCGCTATACGTAGAGAGGATATGGTAATGAGCGGGGGGCGATGAGCGCTGCCAAAGCTTTTTTTTTTTTTTCTGACACGGTTTAGACGCTTTCTGAAATATAAATAAAGTGGTGTTTTGTGACAGTTTGTCATAAAAGCGCGTCTGGAATGGAAGAGGAGGGGAGGATTGGAATTTGATTGGCTGTTACTGAACCGATATTTGCGGCATGCCGAGTTGGGCGGCTTTATCTCTCTCTCCCCCCCCCCGCCCCCTCTCTCTCTCTCTCCTCTCTCTCTCCTTCTATCTCTCTCTCTCTCTCTCCCTCTCTCTCTTCTCTTCTCTGCGTTCTCTCTGCCTCGGTTTTTATCTCTTTTCTTTCTCTCCCAGAGAGAGAGAAAAGGTCCCCGTGTTTGGTGCCTATATTAGATTTCCCAGATACTTTTCGCAACTTTCCAGACGATATCCGCCGACGAAGCCCTCATTAATTTCTGACCCCGGTGAACTCCGCTTCATTCTCTCCGCTTCCTAAACCTACAAAGTGCTTCTCTAATTATTCTTATTTTCAATCACCCCCCACCCCCCCCATTCTTCAAATAGTACTTTCTTGCCCCAACAAAGTTCCCTCGGAGTTGTCTACGTTTTCTGTGCTAATGGATTTAGTTTTGAGATCTCATTGGTCCGATGTGTTGTGTGTGTGTGTGTATGTGTGTGTTGTGTGTGTGTGGTGTGTGTGTGTGTTGTGTGTGTGTGTTGTGTGTGTATAGGGAAGGGCCCTGGGGCCAATCATGTCAAGCTCAGGTGTGTTTACTTCCTGTTTAGCAGCCAGACTTCCACCAGACCGGCTTAAGGTGTGGGAGGGGCCGTGTAGGGGATAGGGGTGGGATAGAGGGGGGATGGGGAGGGGGCAGAGAGGAGGGGGGGGGGGGGTGGGGATCGACGGAATACGTGGGAAGGAAGGGCTTGCTGTCAGCCAGCTGGACCCTCTTAATCCTATCGCCTTGGGGAATGTGTGGGTGTGTGTGTGTGTTGTGTGTGTGTGGTGTGTGTGTGTGTGTGTGTGTGTGTGTGTGTGTGTGTGTGTGTGTGTGTGTGTGTGTGTGTTTATGTGTCTTGTTTGTCCTAGTAGAGGTTTGTCAATTTTAGCACACCCACCCTCCAGACCAGCTGAAGCTCGCTGTGTGGTGGTGTGGTTGTGTTTTGGGTTGTACCAAGGATTTGTGTGTCTTGGTGTTTTTACCCAGTTCTACTCTGAACACTAACTGTATAATATTTATGTCAAGACGACCACAGCCCCCCCCTCTTGATGTTGGAGAACAAACTGGGGGATGGAGTGGGAATGGTTGGATGGGGAGGGGGGAGGGGGGGGGGGGTTAACAAAACGCAACCCTCGCATGGTCCCTCGATGGAATGAAACGCTTCCATCTCCTACCTCATCGCATAGGTAGCCTAGCCTTGCACACAAACGCATCGTTTGGGTTGCTAGCGGAGCTGAATTGCGTCATCCTCTGTCAAACTGTGAAGAGCAGAGCAGCTATTTAGCCACATTCCATGCTAGCTTTGCTCTGTGGTGTTGCCCCACGACACTCTCCTCTCCTCTGCTTTCTCTGTCTCTGTCTCCCTCTCTCTCCCCCCTTCACCTCTCTCTACCCTCTCTCCTCTCTCTCTCACCCTCTCTCTCCTCCCTCTCTCTCTCCCTCTCTCTCCTCCTCCCTCCCTATCTCTTCTCTCTCTCTGTCCTCTCAACCTCTCCTCACCCTCCCCTAATCTCCTCTCTCTTTTTCTCTCTCTCTCTTCCTCTTTTCTCTCTCTTTCTCCTCTCCTCCTCTCCTCTCCCTCCCCTCCTTTACATCTCTCGGGTCCTGATTGGCAACCCTGGGGCGGGGGGGGGGGGGGGGGTGTTGAGGGGGGGAGAGAAAGTCAAATAAAAGCTTTCTCGATCTCCCAAACAAAAATAACCATTTTAATTACTATGGTTACGGTGCGGTTAAAGCCGCAGTGCTGCTGGCAGAGGCGGGGTGAGGTGGCACCAGACACGGGGGGACGGGCTTCAGGTCTGGGCCGGACTCCAGGGAAATTATAGGGTAGTGTGGAGGAGACGGCGGCGGCGGCGGTGGCGGCGGTGGTGGTGGTAGACATGGGGCATGGCGCTTGTCTCTTGTCTCTTGTCCTCCTCATCCCCCCCCCACACCCTATCCCAGCAGCTATCCAAGGACTGGGTGCAATGGGGGAATTTGTCAGCATGCTGAACGTCACGGGACAAGCCTGTGAACGTTACGAATTAATGAGCAGCTTCTTTGTGTCTTTAAAAAATTGTAATTGAATATATCTTGAAGATGTATGTGTGTGTGTGTGTGTGTGTGTGTGTGTGTGTGTGTGTGTGTGTGTGTGTGCGCGTGTGCGTGTGTGTGTGTGTGTGCGCGCTCTTATTGGAGATGCGGATGTGTGTTGTGATCCAAGAGGTTCTGATTCCATACAGAGTGTTTTTTATTATTACTGGGAGGTTTCCGATCACAGGTTCAGAGGTCATCCTAAGAGGGAGGCTATAGGTAGACGGTAGTTCACTATTTGTACTGCTGGTAGTATTTACATGGACCCAGGGCTCCTTTCATATGCAGCGGATGCAGCGTTGGAATTCACACACCGCCTGTGTGTGAATTCCAAACACAAACACAACAACACAACAATGAAGGTAAACAACATTCACAATCGAACCCGATCCTGTAAGTCAACACGACACCCAACATAAATCAATGCAGCTGAATGCATATTATGGCCATTTACGACTGTTTACATATTGTTACCTATTTTAAAGGGGCCGCATGCATTGTATTACAAAGCGGTATTACAATACTGTAACACAACCAAGTGAGTCTTGGAACTAGACACCGCACATTTCCATATGGTACTCGTAACATCGTCAGCATTCTTTTATGCAAGCGCCACAGAGAGCCACGCCGTACACGTTTCTTAAAATGGGTTTTTTCGTGGTTTGTGAGGGTTGAGCGAGGAGAGGTCGACGCGAGGTCACGGTCAAGAACAGCCCTTGGAGTTCAGCAACTCAGTCCCCCACTAGGAGAAGGGTGGGTAGGTGTGTGTGTGAGTGTGTGTGTGCGTGTGCGTGTGCGCGTGTGTGTGTGTGTGTGTGTGTGTGTGTGTGCGTGTGCGTGTGCGTGTGTGCGCGTTAGAATAGCATTGCTCCAGATCTCTCCTGATGCTAAACGCTAGCATGGGGGCCTGTTCATTAACAACCACACAGGAAACTCCCACTGGCTCTCCAGTCCCCAGGCTCTATTTTTAGAGCGGCCCAGAGATAGGCTTAATGACCTGGGGGAGGGGGAGGGGGAGGCGGCGGAGGGGGGGAGGCAGGGAGGGTAGAACGGGCACACAATCAGAAAGGGAGTCTTGTTTA
>PIJE02000982.1:81696-131696 GCA_002895965.2 Coryphaenoides rupestris | reverse complement strand
CACGGCCTACTCGAGCCTGGGCAGCATGTCCGTTGGCGGGGCAACTAACAGCAGGCGGGGGGGCCGGGGGGGGGGGGAGGTGAGTGGAAGTTGACATGGAGGACTTGGGGGTGGGGGGGGGGGGGGTGGGGGGCGGTAGTGGATGTTGTGGGTGGGGAGAGGGGGAGGGGGGTGGAGGGTCGGTGGAGGGCGGAGGGGGCGGTGGGAGTGCTTGCCAGTGCTTGGTTTTGCTTGGCATGCTCGTGGAACCTGCAGGCGGGATGAGTTTGTGAGAACATGTGCTGGGTTGAAGTGGAGGCGCTTGTCGGGGCATGTGTCCTCTTACCCTCCCTCTCTCTCTCTCCCTCTCTCTCTCCCTCTCCATCTCTCTCTCTCTCTCTCTCTCTCTCTCTCTCTCTCTCTCTCTCTCTCTCTCTCTCTGTCTCTCTGTTTATCTCTGTCCTTATCTCTCTCCCTCTCTCTCTCGTTCTCTCTCTCTTGCTTTGTCTCTCTAGCTCTCTTAGTCTCTTGTTTTTTCTTCTCTTCTTTTCTTTCCAGTGGGTCACCTTTCACTTAGCCCTTGTGCACAGTCTCTGACTCTTTGCATCTTTCCAACTGTTAGCTGCCTTTGTTTGAATATGTGATTTTGTATTTGGGTACTGCAGCCGCACGAAGCGACAGCCTGTCTCAGTTTTAATATGTACTTTACCAGAGCTTAAGCCTCATAAACCAAAATCCAAACCCTGCATTTTCACCCTTTACAACCGGCACGCTAACCACAAAAGAATTACATTTACTCCACTGTTAATTAAAAAAACCCCACTTTAATTTAGGGTTGGATCGCCACCACCACCACCATGACGGTATGCCACTAAAATAGGAAGAGCTAACGGGTGTTGTGAGCGTGCACATACGAGGACACAACCTGGTGTCATCAGAAATGCAACCTATGGCAGTGGCTCAATGTGCAAAGTTATGCAAATCACCAGACCTGCTTACATCACCAGAGCTGCTCTCCCCACTCTCACCTATATAGACTCCACCACTTCCAGCGGTAGAGTTTACAATACAGTTTTTGTCTTCTATTCTTCCGTCCGTTTTTATAAAATCCACATTGACTTGGGCTTGTGTGTTTTTGAAGTCTTTATAAAGATGTCGGCGGGGGTCCTTAACCGTCCGGCCCGCGCTCAAGGACTCTCTGACACAGCCGGATGCTGTATTGAATAACCTCAAACTGCACATCACAGCACACTTCACACTCTCGGCTTTCTCTCGCACCCATAACACCCCCAGACCCACTCCCTCCTCTACCTTCCTCACCCCCACCCCCTCCCACCCACCCCCTAGTCCTCCTCGTGTCCGTGTTGACTTCACGGAAATTAATCACCAATATACCAGGGTCTGTAAAAAAACTCAAATTGCCTAGATAACAACATAAAAAAAATAAAATAAAATGCTTTTTGCCTTTTATGGACAGAATAGTGGGTTGAAGAAGAGAGGGGATAATGTTACCTGGTGAGACCTTGAACCCGGGATCGCTACAACATGGTATATTTTCCACATGGTTTACCAGTCAAGTGGGTTGGAGGCCCCCCCAAGCACAGATTTGACTACCTTTACAACCCCTCCATTTTATTCTTTGGGGCCGTGTGGACACCTATAAACAAGTGCAAACAAACCTCAGTGTTCAGCGGTAAACCTCCCTCCCGGGGGTCGTAAATGAGTGGTAATGGAAGTGATTTTTATTCATCCCGGTATACAGGCTGTTGGGGCCGGGATATGGGAGTGACTGGCAGACACCCCCCGGGGTGAACTCTCTGATAATTACCACTGATTTAGTCTGGTGAAGGAGGGGAAGTGTGTGTGTGGGGTGTGTGTGGTTCTGTGTGTGTGTGGGTGATCTCCACTGTATTACCGCTCCAACCTCTTTAGTCTGCACACTTTCTCATTATTTCTCACTTACGTATTCTAACTTTCCGTCTTTATTTCTGTTATAATCTGCCTTTCTAGCCCTCTCTCACGAGCATCGCTTTCTCACACGTATTCCCCATGTCTTTACTTCTACCTTATTTGTCTCCTACGTATGGATGACTTCCATCGTTCTAGCAGTTACCTTCTCTTTAGTTAAAGGTAAAACATAGAAGAAGTCGAATGGAAGCTAATGCTTGTGACAGCAACACCGTACTAAAAGTAGTTCTTCCTCTCCACAAAGAATTCCAATTCATTATTTAATTAAAGGGTCCTCTTATACCACCAGGCTGTTTCAAAGTTGTCATGTGACTAAAATTGTCATTGTGATGATGTGACATCACAAGTGGGTGTGTCCACCTAGAGTTAAGCCGTTTGAAAGAGTTTACAATGGCTAATCACCTGGTGGTTTTATAGGGCCCCCTTAAGTGCAACTCTTTGCGTCCATGTGTTTTTAACTGTCACGACACACACGCACGCACACACACACACACACACACACACACACACACGCACACATACTCACATCATGCACACATTTAAACGTCATCCATGAATCCTCAAAGAAAAGAAGAAAAAAAGCTCCTTCTGAGACACACGGGTAGTGAGTTGTGGGAGTAATTGCTTTATTGTTAAATGATCTTCAGCGGCCTTGCAACCCCCCGCCCCCCCCAATCCACATCAGCAGGGTTTTACCATCCCCTCCTCGTGGACGTTCTGCCCAGGCGTCTCTGCTTTACAGGGGAAAGAGAGAAACCGAAACAGAGTGAAGCATGGGATTGTGATAAAGGCCGAGTCAATCATTTATAGGAGTGAAGTCATGAGGTACGCCCACTGAGGGATGGGTTCAAGACGCCTCGGTTTAAACTTTTTATGAGTTCTTCTGAGCTGCTCCTGCTAATAAAAACCCATTTTTATCTCCAACGGTCACCGGCGTGGCATTAGGTCATTTTAGTCCACTACCCCTGCCTTACATCCACCGGGCCGACGAGAATGATTCACCTCCTCTCTGTGTAGACCCGGTGTTCACATTCTGAAAACGCAACACATCCCTTTTCAACCCCCTGGTCCATTATTCATTTCCCATCTTGCTGACTGCTGGGAGCAAGCCGCTAAACTGGATAGTTTGTACTGTAGTAACAATGTATAATTTAGCTTTTACAGCGCTTCAGTGTGCGTGTCCTGCACATAATAGTGCCTGAGCTGCATTTTAAAGGGGAACCGTGTCCTCAAAGTCCTCTGGTGAAATTCAGTAATGATATTGCAATCCTCTTTCTAATTAGTTTAAAATTAATGTTCCTTTTACTGTAATGGTATCATCGTCATATTGACAATCATGTTTGCCATGTGTTTACCGGTGGTTTTCTTTCCTAAAACATTTTCTGTGTGTTAATTTCAAGGTCAATATAGGTCAGGTGATCATGTCATGTCATGTGACCGCCACAGTTACAGTCTCAAAGAGCTTCACAGACCCACATTATACAACATCCCTGAACCCTCAGCCCTCTGCAGGGCAAACGGATTGGGCAGAGATATAATAACATTATGGTAGCCTCAAACAGAGCAGGAATTATATTACGTCTTCTTTTAAGTTGTGTGGTTGTCTGATTTGGTTTTTATGTTGTTGTTGTTGTTGTGTTGCTTTGTTAACATGTTTCTGTCTTTTCTTCCCCCCCGCTGTGCTCTCTCTCTCTCCACCATTCAGTACCTACAGATGAAATGGCCTCTTCTAGACGTACAGCCAGGCCTCCAAAGTAGACAGGCTCTTAAAGATGCCAGGTCTCCTTCTCCGGCACACATCGTTGTAAGTAGAACCACCCGGTTGTAACCTCTCCTCTTCTCTCTAGAACCTTCCTTCCCTACTGCTCCCTTCTCTGCTTTCATTCCTTTATCCCTTCCTCCCTCCCTTCCTTCCTTCCCTCGTTCTCTCTGTTTCATTAAAAGACCAGCTTCCTTTTTCTCCTTTCCTTTCCTCCTTATGGAAAACCTATTTCGCGTTATAACTCCCTGTCCCCTTTTGAATGGATGTTGTCGACTAACTGGAAAAAAAGACAGCTAACCACTGTCATGGCTAGTTTTGTTTTAACATCAATCAATCAATCAATCAATTAGACGTGTGAAGTGTACAACGTTTTTAGTCCTGATAGTCAGTTGTTGAAGATCAACTCCATGCCTTCGACGCTCTTTACTTTGCTTGGTTTGCTTCATCAGATTGTCTCCCATGGCAGAGAGACAGAGAAGGAGAGAGGGCTAATTTCTCTGCTTTGTGGGAAGCGTGGGTGTTTCCTCAGCACTGGTTTACCTCAAATATGATGTTAGGCCAGGCGAGCTGGCTGGACAAGGCCAAGGGGGCACGCACCAAGTGACGGACGGACGGACGGGACGGACGGACTAGAGACACAGAACCGATACGTTAAACCCCGGGCGGGCCCGCGTCTGAGGCGAGGAGCATCCGACAAGAACCAGCCAGGGAAGAGCTTGATTGCTCGCCCCGGGCTAACTTATTGGCAGGGGGTCAGCAGAGAGGTCGAGCGGAGTGAGGTGTTGCGTATGTAGTCACGGGGTTAGCGAGGGCGGGAAATCGATGGGAGGAACCACGGAGTGTGGATGAAGAGTACGGAGGTGACTTGAAACGCTCTGGGCCTCTCACTGGGCCTCCGTCGGCACAGTTACTTCTGTTTGTGGTCATGGTTTTTTGTTGTTGTTGTTTATTTCGTAACTTTCGCATTCTTCTTGAAATGCAAACTCTTCGCAGTCGCATTTTTAGATAGATATGCGTTCATGTTGGTGTCTGGTAGTCAAGCTCTCAAGACTGATGCTTTGAACGCATATTCCCTATACAGCACTTTGTAATAAAAGTTCCATATATCGTTCAACTGGTATATGGTGTAAGTGCTGTCAGACCTCCGGTTTCCAACCGACAGCCGCGTGAGTCTGAGTCACGGTGGACATTTGATCACCACTGTTGGTTTTACTGTCAACAATAAATACCTCCCGGAATTCTTACCAGTCCAACGGTAAATGAAAGTTGGCAAGGCGAGGCCTGCGCTGCTGGTATCATTACCTGGTTCATTTGAGCATGGGCAGTTTTAGAATAGCACCAGTTTGTACAAAGGCTGTACATTTATAAAATAAAATAAGCGACTAAACTCAGCCCCCCCAAAAAAATCCTGTCAGAAGTTCTGTTTTTTGTGTTTGTGTGTGTGTGTATGCGTGTGTGCATGTGTATGCCACACACACACACACACACACACACACACACACACACACACACAACAAAAACAAGCCCAGCTCGGTGCTGCGGCGCCGGCGATATTTTTACACCGAAGGGTTCAGGGGGGGTCCCGTGTTGTCGGGATATTTTAAGAGCTAGCTGGCGGGGAGAGGAGGAGGAGGAGGAGGAGGAGGAGGAGGAGGAATGAGGAAGAACAAAAAGACGCTTTCCTGTGAAGTGATTAGGTTTGTAGGCAGCCACTCGGGCTGCAGGTAAATTCTTGTACTTTCTTCCTGTTGTGCCATGACTCACGCATCTGTAAATACCGACGGGCTGACGTCCTCCTCTGAGCCCCGGTGGTGCAGAGCATTACACAACAACACAACAACATGTATGTTGTACTGATGCAGCTCTCGTTCTCTCTCTCTCTGTGTCTCTCTCCCCGGCGTGTCCTGCTTTATACAGTTATGCGTGACATCTTGAGCATGTAGAGCAGGTCTGATCTGATCGACTGCTTGCTTATTAGGGTCAGATTACTGACATGGAAACGGAAGTTGGGAAAAGGAAGAGTCATTTTAGCATTTACGCACTTAAGCACTTACATGCGGACATTAAATACCCTTAATTCTGTGCGTAAAGAGAGTCACAATTTGTTTATCTCACGTACAAAACAGAGCAGTCAGTTCTACATTTCTACAACGACCTGTGTTATTCTCCATGAATCACTTCACCTCAAAAAGATAAGTTTGAAACTGATAACACAATAATTTGGCAGATATTGAACCTTTTAACATTGAACATGCAACAATCTGCGACAAGTTATTATTAATTTAATTCATATTATTCAAATTAACAATCAAAATAAATGTCCTCAGCCCTCATTAGTCAATCTAGCAACAAGTGCTCATGTTATAAACATGCAACAGAGATGGCCTGACATATGAATCTCATGGTTTTTACATTTAACAGAAGTCCAAGCACCACAGTCCATCATCACCATCACAGAGTCGTACCGTACCTGCATACCTCTGCTACATCACTGCGGTCTGTTGACTGGTCTGTTGACTGGCCTGTTGACTGGTCTGTTGACTGGTCTGTTGACTGGTCGACAGCCAGCGCAGCATCACCCCTGCTTGTTTAAATGGATACAAAACGGTTTCATCTTTTGTTCCTCTCTCTCTGTGATCATTGTTGTGTTGGACATTGGTATTTTTCAGATCGACGAAAATAGTGTTTTACAACTTATCAGTCACTACACCTTCCAGGACAGCCGGCATGCAGTCTGTCACAATCTGTGAGGTTTCTTTGTTTGTACTCAGAGTCCATGCAACACGGAGGGAGGCTGAGGTACCCCTCTCTTCATCTGCATGCCGCCCCGTTTAGGTGCTCTACACAAGTGGCAGACAAAAATCCTATCAATGATATTCAGACCCACTTATATTTTGCAGTTATGATCAAACATTCGTAGCATTGTTAATTTTCATATTTGCTGTACTGAGTCCTGTCTCTAATTAGAGCAGCACATGTGAGCCTCCTCCTCAAAACCCCTCATTTTGAAATCGACCAAACGATCGTCTGTCAAGTCAAATGTTACATTTATTGTTTAGAAGTTTATATATCAATAAAATATGATATCCACTATTATTATTATTATTATTATTATTTATTATTATTATTATTATTATTATTATTATTCACTCCACTATTATTATTATTATTATTATTTCTAAAGGAGTCTTGTACATACTGTAGGGGGGGTCCATCCTTATCACTAAACATAGTAGGCCGTTAATTTTTTTATTTACTCCAATAGTCATCTCTCGTTTAAGATACATTTGAGTATTTTAAGAAATATGACAAATCATATTGGGAGGAATATTAGTGTTGTGGTGTTGTGGCGTCCAATCCAAAGCTAAATGACACTACATAGCTTGCCTGTTAATGTAGGAAGAACCCGTTATTAGCAGGCTCTTCCTTCTTGCAAGGCCTGATGTAAAATGTTCACAAAAATCTAATCCTAAACCAGGAAATTCCAAACATTTTGGTTATTTCGCGATTGGAAAACTCTTTATAAACTCTCTGTTGTTGGTGTGTTTACAACAAATGGAGGCAGTGAAGGCAGATTTTTAGACATTGCATTTAAGAGAAGAGAGGTGAGTGGAGTGGAGCGCTGCCTCACACACAGATCTCAGTGCACACACACACATTATGAGACGGCAGATAAAATATGAACGTGTGCATCAGAAAAGTAGCCGGCACTAGGCAGCTGTTTAGCCGGCGGCCGGGCCTATGGAGAACCCTGAGTCAACGAGCATCTCAACCCATCGAACATTTCATTGACTCTTATTCTTGAAGCAGGTTTTTTCGGGGAAAATTGATTCTAATAAATGTTCTAATATCATGTTCTAATAAATAACTCATTGGCCCGCCAATGAATAGGCTGATATAGAGGAATATAATTATCCCAAATTCAGTTTGTCTTTTTGAATTGATTCAAACTGATCTGCAGCCTGTCATCTGTGACATTCACACATCACCGTCTATGTCAGGTTGTTGTTGATGGGGTAAACACGGTAGAAGTGTATGTGAACTGTACCCGTTACGGTCAGTTCTCACCCAACTGGGGTCTCTCTCTCTCGCTCAGTCTCTGTCTCTCTCTCTCTCGCTCTGTCTCTCTCCATCATCCTGTCTGAGCGAGAGGCCAAGACAGATCGAAGGTTTCCTCCACTTGCATCACACCTGCTGTAGAACCTCCAGACCTGTAGACATGGTTACCGCAGGCAACGCCGCCGGTGATGTCATCACACCACAACCACCACCATCACTACTGTCCAGCCCCCCCCCCCTCTCTCTCTCTCTCTCTCTCTCTCAAGACAGCCTACCTGTGCTCTCTTTATCATTAAACCGCTTTATAAACGGCAGCCGTGCCCATCTCTCTGTTGACCTCTGGCGACCCCGTGGAGCTCGGTGGGGGTGGCTGCAGTGCTAAGAGCCAAGAGTCGATATGGCGGACGAATGAGGAGGAAAGATCTGAGGTTCAGGTGACCCCCACTCCGTCCAACAACAACAACAACAATGGCTTCAAGCTGGGGTGGACTGGTGGGACTCCAGGCTGTAGCTGTATGTATACCGAGCTCTGGCTGTATAGAAACAAAGTTTGAAGAGACAAAGTTTGGTGCCTCAACTCGGGCAAGCGATATTTTATTCATCAAGCGCTGTCCATTCTCGTTGTATCATACATCGGTACAACATTGGGTATTTTCCTATTGTGATACATAGTCTTGAGATGTAATAGTCATATTAAGATACGTTTTCACATGACTTTTTGAAATGTTTGAATTTGGATAGATGTTGGGTATCATACTTTAAGCAACCTTTCATCAAGCATGGAGTGACTATTTCTATAAAAGTAACCTCCGATAACATTCCCCAAAATCTCAACCATCCCACATCCCACTTTCAACGTCTGATCACAATCACTGTCATCGCGGGGAGTTTCGTTTTTTATTGTCCTCCATAAATTCCCTCTAAACATTTACAACCCAAACGGAAAAACAAAAAGTTGGCAACGAGTTTCAAATTCCGTCAAGATATCTCGATGCGTGTCAGTATCTAGTAAAAATGTGAGTTCACGCTTCACTTTATGAGAGGGAGGGAGACGAAAATAAAACAAAACAGCTTTTGAATGAGGTTTATTTGAGACTGACCAAAGTCAATATATATATATATATATATATATATATATATATAAATATATATATATATAAATATTGGATCATTTCAACAAACGAGTCGAGTCGGGGGCCAGTTGATTAGGAGGGCTGCTGGAGAAAACGGGATGTGACCTCATATGCACACGTGTGAGGTCACATCCTCTGTTCTCCACCGGCCCTCCTCTTGAGGGACTGGGGGCAGACGCGTGTGTCTGTGTGTGTGTGTGTGTGTGTGTGTGTGTGTGTGTGTGTGTGTGTGTGTGTGTGTGTGTGTGTGTGTTGTGTTGTGTGGTGTGTTTGTGTGTGTTGTGTGTGTGTGTGTGTGGTGTGTGTGTGTGGTGTTTGAAGTGGCTGTCCCCTGCCGCAGGCTGCTTTTGAAACTCACTGCCATTGAACTTTTAACGCCACTGACTGGAAGTTATCCAATATTTATGTCTCTATTGATGTGTAATATTTGAAGAGGGGGGAGGGGGAGGGGGGTGTGAAGGGAGGAAACTGGCACAGTTTAGGGGCCTTTGAGTTTCCTGACTTGGGTGGCAATCGCAGCTGTTGCTGAAAGGTAATGCTAAATTGACCGTTTTTTGTTTTTTTTATTGTTGGTGTGGTTGCCCCAATTTAAAAATCTCATCATCATCGCGTTCAGACCAATAACATGACAGTTAATGGGTTGTGATCCAAGAGCAGAAGGCCAACACAACGTTTGTGACTCCTGAGATTCTGACGGAGCCAAACACCTCCGTGCTACGCGGCGTCCCGCCCCTCGTCTCCTGTTACTCGGATGTACGTCACATGACCGAAACGAGATACACTCTGAATGAGGTTTCGTGATGTCTTTAGGGGTGGTACAAATGTACACACAGCTGTGGCAGATTTGGGAAAGGTTAATGCAAGGTGTGTGTGTGTGTGTGTGTGTGTGTGGTGTGGTGTGGTGAGTGTGTGTGCGCGTGTGCTATTATAAACCTGAACAATTTCTTTAAGTTGGGTTGGTGCCATGATATCATAGTCAACATTAATAAATATTAATTAATAAGTCATGCCAGTGGATATAATTATCATAGTCATTTCAAAGTCAACGCCCATCTTGACAAACAACACATTGTTGTTATATATACACACCGCTGTGCTTATTATCACTATATTATACTATGAGTGTCTAATGACATTTGAAAGTTAGTTTGTCATTCCCTCATTTCATTTTTGTGATAAGTGGGAGACGTGTTTAGTAATAAAGTTTTGAGTTCAAACCGTTCAAAACAAGTTCAACACATACAAAATCAACCAAACAACCGGAGACCAACTGGTGTTCTGAGAACTGGGTCACACACACGTCAGACACACGCACGCACACACACACGCACACGCACACACACACACACACACGCACACACACTGCCTCAGAGTCTAGCCCTGGTCAGACAATATCTCTATTGTTTTCTCAGGCAGCGGGGGGGTTAACCATTTGTTGACTGTGCATGCAGTGCACGTGTGCGTCAGGTAGCGAGTCATGTGGAGGGAGAGGGAAAGACTCCAAGGTTGTATGCTAATTAGCACAGAAGTAGTGATGGAGTCTTCTTATCCTTTTAAGAGCAATTGAACCAATGAACACACAGATTGCACTCCCCAGGGAATCTCTCTCTCCATCTCTCTCTCTCTCTCTCTCTCTCTCTCTCTCTCTGTCTCTCTCTCTCTCTCTCTCTCTCTCTCTCTATCTCTCTCTCTCTCCCTCTCTCTCTCTCTCTCTCTCTCTCTCTCTCTCTCTCTCTCTCTCTCTCTCCCTCTCTCTGTCTCTCTCTCTCTCTCTCTGCAGTGACTTTGTGGTGCTGGACAATAGCTTGGGTCTGACCACCACTAGGTCCGGGGTCACCTCCAGGAAAAGCAGATCCGGGGATCACGTAGGCTCTGCCTGGCCTCCACGTTCTGGTGCTTCTTTAGAGAGGGGTCGTGGGCGATAAAGGAGGGCTTCCTGTGGCATGAAAGAACCTGGCACCTGGGCTTGACCACACAATAGCCCTGGTCCCTGGGTGGTCTGGCCTTCTGGAGCACTTAATGAGACCCTGGGGTCAACTGGCCACGCCCCACACACACACAGACACACAGACACACAGACAAACACACACACACACACACACACACACACACACACACACACACACACACACACACACACACACACACACACACACACACACACACACACACACACACACACACAATCACACCTTCTCCTCTCTCTCTCTCGCTCTCTCTGTTTGTCTCTCTCCTCTTCTCTCCTTCTCTCTCCTCTCTCTCTCTCTTTCTCCTTCGCCCTCTCTCTCTCTCTCTCTCCTCTCTCTCTCTCTCTCTCTCTTCTCTCTGCTCTCTCTCCTCTCTCTCTCTCTCTCTGCCTCTCCTCTCTCTCTCCTCTCTCTCTGCCCTCTCTCTCTCCCCCTCTTCTATGCATCTCTCTCCTCCTCCCATCTCTCCTTTTTTCATTCTCCTATCCTCCATCTTTTACTTGTTGGTCACTTTCACTTTTATGGTCCAGTCACAGCGCAGGCCTCACACACCACCCATCGACATAGACAGGAGGATAGAGTCCATCTGACGGTCTAGACGAGACTACTGGACCAGTACGGTCACACGGACCGACCGGGGCAGACATGGTGTCAGTCCTGGGCACTGGGACAACAAGCACCTCAGACACCCTTGTTTCTGATTGGTCTGTTGTTGTTCCATACACACACACAGAGATATCTCTGTGTCGGAGTCACTGAGGCACTTATTGTGTCGTTTGGTTGCAAGACACTGCTGTCATTTCAAATGGAGACTTGTTTAACCCTGTGAGTGTGGCGGGTATCGGGTTGCCAACACACACTCTCCTCAGCATCATGTTCCAATCCTGTGTCAAGCAATCAGGTGGGATTGTCCAATAGAAAATGAATAGATCCACCTTCACGTTTTAGATATTATTATAAATGTATCAGTTAAACATGGGTTATTGTGTGTGTGTGTGTGTGTTTGTGTGTGTGTGTGTGTGTGTGTGTGTGTGCGTGCGCGCGCTGGGGGCTGCTGTTATGAAATCATATGCCTTTTTGTGCTCTGTGGTATTTGGCCATTGAATAACTCTATCTGTGTGTGTGTGTGTGTGTGTGTGTGTGTGTGTGTGTGTGTGTGTGTGTGTTCTGGTCTGCCTGTGGGTGGGTATGACACCATGCGTCGCATGTGTAACTGCACGGCTGCTCAGGGTGGTTATCAGGCTGACCCCGAGGTGAGGCTGCAGTACAAACATCACTCTGTCATCCTAACCACACCGACACATTATCCCCATTGTCTCCGATACCCGATCTAGCTATTTTAGTCATATCGGGGCCGATATCCGATATCAATATCGGATCGGTGCATCCCTAGTCCTCTTATACCACCAGGCTGTTTCAAAGTTGTCATGTGACTAAAATTGTCATTGTGATGACGTGACATCACAAGTGGGTGTGTCCACCTAGAGTTCAGCCGTTTGAAACAGTTTCAAACATTTTGGTTATTTCGCGATTGGAAAACTCTTTATAAACTCTCTGTTGTTGGTGTGTTTACAACAAATGGAGGCAGTGAATGCAGATTTTTAGACATTGCATTTAAGAGAAGAGAGGTGAGTGGAGTGGAGCGCTGCCTCACACACAGATCTCAGTGCACACACACAAATTATGAGACGGCAGATAAAATATGAACGTGTGCATCAGAAAAGTAGCCGGCACTAGGCAGCTGTTTAGCCGGCGGCCGGGCCTATGGAGAACCCTGAGTCAACGAGCATCTCAACCCATCGAACGTTTCATTGACTCTTATTCTTGAAGCTGCTTTTTTTGGGGAAAATTGATTCTAATAAATGTTCTAATATCATGTTCTAATAAATAACTCATTGGCCCACCAATGAATAGGCTGATATAGAGGAATATAATATCCCAAATTCAGTTTGTCTTTTTGAATTGATTCAAACTGATCTGCAGCCTGTCATCTGTGACATTCACACATCACCGTCTCTGTCAGGTTGTTGTTGATGGGGTAAACTCGGTAGAAGTGTATGTGAACTGTACCCGTTACGGTCAGTTCTCACCCAACTGGGGTCTCTCTCTCTCGCTCAGTCTCTCTCTCTCTCTCTCTCTCTGTCTCTCTCCATCATCCTGTCTGAGCGAGAGGCCAAGACAGATCGAAGGTTTCCTCCACTTGCATCACACCTGCTGTAGAACCTCCAGACCTGTAGACATGGTTACCGCAGGCAACGCCGCCGGTGATGTCATCACACCACAACCACCACCATCACTACTGTCCAGCCCCCCCCCTCTCTCTCTCTCTCTCTCTCTCTCTCTCTCTCAAGACAGCCTACCTGTGCTCTCTTTATCATTAAACCGCTTTATAAACGGCAGCCGTGCCCATCTCTCTGTTGACCTCTGGCGACCCCGCGGAGCTCGGTGAGGGTGGCTGCGGTGCTAAGAGCCAAGAGTCGATATGGCGGACGAATGAGGAGGAAAGATCTGAGGTTCAGGTGACCCCCACTCCGTCCAACAACAACAACAACAACAACAACAACAATGGCTTCAAGCTGGGGTGGACTGGTGGGACTCCAGGCTGTAGCTGTATGTATACCGAGCTCTGGCTGTATAGAAACAAAGTTTGAAGAGACAAAGTTTGGTGCCTCAACTCGGGCAAGCGATATTTTATTCATCAAGCGCTGTCCATTCTCGTTGTATCATACATCGGTACAACATTGGGTATTTTCCTATTGTGATACATAGTCTAGATGTAATAGTCATATTAAGATACATTTTCACATTTTGAAATGTTTGAATTTGGATAGATGTTGGGTATCATACTTTAAGCAACCTTTCATCAAGCATGGAGTGACTATTTCTATAAAAGTAACCTCCGATAACATTCCCCAAAATCTCAACCATCCCACATCCCACTTTCAACGTCTGATCACAATCACTGTCATCGCGGGGAGTTTCGTTTTTTATTGTCCTCCATAAATTCCCTCTAAACATTTACAACCCAAACGGAAAAACAAAAAGTTGGCAACGAGTTTCAAATTCCGTCAAGATATCTCGATGCGTGTCAGTATCTAGTAAAAATGTGAGTTCACGCTTTGCTTTATGAGAGGGAGGGAGACGAAAATAAAACAAAACAGCTTTTGAATATGAGGTTTATTTGAGACTGACCAAAGTCAATATATATATTTATATATATATATATATATATATATTGGATCATTTCAACAAACGAGTCGAGTCGGGGGCCAGTTGATTAGGAGGGCTGCTGGAGAAAACGGGATGTGACCTCATATGCACACGTGTTAGGTCACATCCTCTGTTCTCACCGCCCTCTCTCTCTCTCACGCTGTCGGTCTCATCTCTCTCTCTCTCTCTCTCTCTCTCTGTCTCTCTCTCTCTCTCTCTCTGCCTCTCTCTCTCTGCCTCTCTCCCTCTCTCTCTCTCTGCCTCTCTCTCTCCTCCCGCTCTCTTTGTCTTTCTCTATTCCTCTCTTCTATGCATCTCTCTCCTCCTCCATCTCTCCTTTTTTCATTCTCCTATCCTCCATCTTTTACTTGTTGGTCACTTTCACTTTTATGGTCCAGTCACAGCGCAGGCCTCACACACCACCCATCGACATAGACAGGAGGATAGAGTCCATCTGACGGTCTAGACGAGACTACTGGACCAGTACGGTCACACGGACCGACCGGGGCAGACATGGTGTCAGTCCTGGGCACTGGGACAACAAGCACCTCAGACACCCTTGTTTCTGATTGGTCTGTTGTTGTTCCATACACACACACAGAGATATCTCTGTGTCGGAGTCACTGAGGCACTTATTGTGTCGTTTGGTTGCAAGACACTGCTGTCATTTCAAATGGAGACTTGTTTAACCCTGTGAGTGTGGCGGGTATCGGGTTGCCAACACACACTCTCCTCAGCATCATGTTCCAATCCTGTGTCAAGCAATCAGGTGGGATTGTCCAATAGAAAATGAATAGATCCACCTTCACGTTTTAGATATTATTATAAATGTATCAGTTAAACATGGGTTATTGTGTGTGTGTGTGTGTGTGTGTGTGTGTGTGTGTATGTGTATGTGTGTGTGTGTGTGTGTGTGTCTGTGTGCGTGCGCGCGCTGGGGGCTATTGTTGTGTGTGTGTGTGGTATTTGGATTGTATATCTGTGTGTGTGTGTGTGTGTGCGCGTGAGTGTGTGTGTGTGTGTGTGTGTTCTGGTCTGCCTGTGGGTGGGTATGACACCATGCGTCGCATGTGTAACTGCACGGCTGCTCAGGGTGGTTATCAGGCTGACCCCGAGGTGAGGCTGCAGTACAAACATCACTCTGTCATCCTAACCACACCGACACATTTCCATAGAGCTCAGCGCAACCCAGCCCGCTCCATATAATACAGTGTGGTTCTGTGGTTTCTGTGTGTGTGTGTGTGTGTGTGTGACTTTGACCACCTTTTCTTTTCCAAACAGACGTGTGAAACCTTCCTTTTATTTTCCCCTTTTCCTCCTTTTCCCTGGTTTTCCATTCTTTTTCCTTTTTTTCTCTCTCACTTCATGCTCACCTCATTTCATGTGTTTTGGGGAAGGGTGAAGGGTCATCTAAAGTGGACACACACACACACACGCACACACACACTTACCTTCTCCCTAAGCAGTTATATACGCTCAGGTTAAAGTTAAAGGTGCAGTCACATGACCTCTGAGCTCTGATGCAACACTTGAGGATTTTCACGAACTGCCTCCCTAAATAGTATTTATCGAAAAAAACTGAAAGAATGCATACAAAATGTAATGCCACGTCTTCACGGCTAGACACAGACACGCGGAAGAGCCTGTGTGTCGACCGGTAATGTGCAGGTATCTAGTACAGTGTCGCCGTGTTGGCATAGCAATGGCTGTAATGTGTACCTAAAGTGTGTAGCATTTCAGGAGGAACACCAGAGACACGGGAGGGATGCACATGATTTTGAACCACATATCTGCTAGGCTACAATGCTATGTAGCTATTGCATGTGTGTGTGTGTGTGTGTGTGTGTTTCTCTGTCTGCCTGTTTTTGTACACGTGTATATGTTTGTGCTTGTATCAAGATGTGTGTGTGTGTGTGTGTGTGTGTGTGTGTGTGTGTGTGTGTGTGTGTGTGTGTGTGTGTGTGTGTGTGTGTGTGTGTGTGTGTGTGTGTGTGGCTGATATGAAGTGTGACCTTGTCGATATCATGTGCGTGTGTGTATTTCCATCTGTGTGTTTCTCTGGATGTGTATGTGTATGCAGCATTGATATGTGTGTGTGTGTATATTTCCGCGTGTGTGTGTGTTTCGAGTCTATACATTGTGTGTGACCTGGGATCGTGGTCTTTGCCTTTCAGGGACCGTTCTGCTTGGAGTTCACCGGGCAGTCAGATCTGAGCCTTCACCAATTTCAGTTGGTGAGAGAACAACCCCCACCCCCCCCCCCCCCGCCCCCATTCTCTTATTAGATGAATTTGACAAATTATTACACACAAAACCCCTTCTACCTGCTGATTCCTGTTGTTGGCTGATGATATGACGCTGGTGGCTACGGGGGTGCGTAAGCTGGTCTCACCCTGCTGCTTCCTATACGTGTGTGTGTGTGTATTTCTCTATCTCTCTCACACATATGCACACACACACACACACACACACACACACACACGCACACACACACACGCAGACACACGTATACACACGCCATCTTCACGCAATTGCCATGTGTTTTGTTTGCCATGCACTGTTTCTTCCTTTCTGGAGTTGTCTGGAGCTAGATGGAGCTGGATGGAAGGTCTGTACTTGGAAGTGTGTGTACGTGTGTGCGTGCGTGCGTGTGTGTGAGTCTCCTGCAGGAGAAGGAAGTGTAAAGTGTACTTCCTGACAGTTTGAACAATAATACGTGGAGCCGGTCCTCCTGAATGCTGCTGTTCTAAACACCAGCAGCACTGCTCCTCCTGTCTCCTGGAGTCCAACCTTACTACGTATACTACTACTACTACTACTACTACTACTACTACTACTACTACTATTACCACGACTAAACTACTCCTAAAACACTAAACTAAATGTTGTCTTGTTGGAGTGCTTCTTTCTGTCTCCTGTCCTGACCGTGGACACAGCAGCTGCGTCCTTCTGGGAGTTAATGTGGTGGAATGCAACAGACTGTTGTTCAGGTGGTCGAGGACAGAACCATGACAAAAGTAAATCACTTGACAGTGTTCTCAGGAGAGGGGTTTACATAAATACCATTCAACGTTGCATTTCACCTGCAAATGACTTGAAAACATTCACACAATATTTTGCGTGTCAAAACGTTGACGGCGCTGAAGTCTCCGTGTGAACTATTAAACTACTGACTCACCAGCGGCAGTGACACAGGTTGGTAAACAAACCTGTGTTGCTGCTCACTGTGCTCCTCCCCCCTCCAGACCCCCTCCTCCCCTCTTCCCCTTACCTTACCCCCCCCCCCCCCCTCCACCCTCCACCCTACCTCACCTCCTCCACCTCCTCCTCCTCCTCCTCCTCCTCCTCGTTCTCCTTCTCCAGAACCAGTTAGACAGGGCCTGGCAGGATCCAGGGCTGGGCGTGGTCCCTCTCTCTTGCCTTGCTGTTTTTTTTTATCGAGTTGCACAAACACACCTTTGTCTGGGGGTGAAGTCTCAGCCTGAATGAACGTGTTGCCACCGGGCCTCTAGACGATGATCAGGTGACACCGGGTCAGGGTTCAGGATTCAGAGAACATGCATCTTTAGCCTTGCAAACGTTATACCATTTATATATATATATATAAATATAAATATACAAATATGGTAATTTTGCATAAGTGAAGAACATGCACGTTTATTTCTTTAAAATGTATATTCCAAAGTTTCCAATAAATTCAAGCCAATCAATCATAAACAGTGATAGTGATGAGTAATTAGTAATTGGCATGAGAACTACCCCCCCCCCCCCTCTCTCTCTCTCTCTCGCTCTCTCTCTCTTCTTTGTCTGTGTGTATGTTTGTATCCCTGTGTGTGTTTGTCTGTGTGTTTGTGTGTGTGTGTGTGTGTGTGTGTGTGTGGCTGTGGGTGCACGAGGCGAGCGCGGCAGGCGAGGTTGCGGCGGCGGCGGCGGCGGTGGTGGCGGCGGCATCGGGGGGCCTCTGAGGGAACAGTGGGGGCCGTTCCACAGGCGAACTTGTTTTGACAGAAGCCCAGGTGTCTCATTGTTGGCGCTGGCACGGTTCAACAGATTTACCAATTAGTACTGGGCCCAGGGCGCAGAGAGGGGGAGACGGGGGGGGAGGGAGGGAGGGAGAGAGAATGTGAATGAATGTGAGAGAGGGGGTTGAAGGAGGTGGGGAAAGAGAGTGGGGGGGATGGAGGGAGGGGGAGAATGAATGAGAGGGCGAAGGAGGGAAAGTGAATGAGAGAGAGGAAGAAGTAGAGGGCGGGAGGGAGGGAGAAATAGCTGGGGGGGGGGGGGGGCAAGTGGTGGGGTTAGCCACAGTGATGGAATGAGCTTTGAGGGGGAGGGAGGGAGGGAGGGGTGATGGAGGCAGAGAGTATGAGGCAAGTATAGCAGCAGGAGGAGGAGGAGGAGGAGTGAGAGGGGGGGGAGATAGTGAGCTAAGGGAGGAGGAGGAGGAGGTTGTGAGGTAATTATTGAGGGAGGAGGGGGAGGAGAGAAAGTGTGTGACGCAAGCAGAGAGAAAGGCGGATTGAGGGGGGGGGGGAGTGAGATGAGGGGAGTAGGAGGAAAGGAAGGGAAGGGAGGGAGGGAGAAAAAAGGTAAGGAGAGAGGGAGAGCGTGAGGTAAGGAGAGAGGGAGAGCGTGAGGTAAGGAGAGAGAGAGAGAGAGGGTGAGTCAGGAGTAAGTTGATCTCTCACCCCTCTCCACCAGCAGTGATTTAAGAGGGGCTGTGGTTTCTACGGCTCAGAGGTCACCACAGGGACAATATTGACTAAATCTAATGTAATGTTTATGACATTAATTATTCACTGTTAATTGGACAACAAGAGGAAAATATGAGACGTCGGGCACAGGCGTGTCCACATATACGGGCCAACTGGGTCAAACTAATGTGCTACAAATACTACTACGACCGCTAACGCTGCTAATGCTAAGATGGCAAATATTAAAAACACTTGTCAATAATAGTAATAGCGGTAATGCAGGCTGTCTTCCTGCAGATGTAACGCAAGACGTGGCGACCTCTGCGGCTTGCGTTCTGTCACCAGGCAGACTAGAGTCAGATTATACCGGGGGAATGTTGCTCCATTCAGCAGAAACCCCGGTCACACCGCACAGCCGCGCTCCGCATGCCAGCAGGTGTGCCAGTGAACTGTTCAGATCAGGGTGATAGAGATTTACACTCCGCCCCCTGCCCCCCCTGCCCCCCCGCCCCCCCCCCCCCCCCCGAGGTGCCCCACTGAGTCCAGAGTAATCCTTCGAGCTGTGAGTGTGTTCATTTTGTGTGTGTGTGTGTGTGTGTTTGCGTGGGCATGAATTTTCGTTTCGTGGCGTTGAGTTGGTCGAACGCAGAGAACACGTTACAGGTGGAGTAAAATGGCTGAAATGATTGACAAAGGGGGGCTATTCCCCCCCCCCACAGCGTTTTGGTCGTAACATGAAGTGGTTTTGAAGTGTTGTTCCAGTCGTGCTTAAACAACGGTCGTAAAATCTCTGCTCTGGTTGTACGCCTTCCCACGGGAAAATCACGCCAGTTCCGACTTTACACCGATTTTCACCTTTTATTTTATGATGCACACTTTAAGATAAAATGCAATTCATACAGATTTGCTCCAATACAGATACCACATGCCCACACCACTGGTCAGACAGACCATTTTGAAATGGCACAAACCTAACCCGGCCTTTCATTAGCTTATGCTGATGGTGCCGACACACAACAGTAACCTTTTGTGAGGCGGCCATCGCGCAGGTTGTGTGTTTTTGGCTGCCGCCTGGGCCTTTGTTTACCTCTAGTTTCGATGTGTGTGTTGTTGTTGTTGTTGTTGTTGTCGTTTTTTTATGAATCACTTCCCCCTGTCGGTTTCTCTGCCAGTGTAGCAGGCCTTGTGTTTTTAGCTCCTGGCCTCTCCTTTCGTCTCTTCCAATGGAATGGGGATGAGAGGAATATTTTTTCTTTGCCACCGGGAGCTTTAAAGCGCTGCCGTGTCTGCTCCTTCACTCTCGCGGTTTTGTCGACAGCCCTGGAAGTGACATCCTCCCACCGAGGCAGGGTGGGGGGATTCTGTTGGTTTGCCTTCCTCTAAGCTGGCGTGTGGATCCGCTGTAATGTTGTTGTGTACACCACCACCACAACACAACACAACACAACACAACACAACACAACACAACACACCACAGCTCTGTCGGTAGTTGATGACGGTGCTGCTGGTGGTGGTCGGTTGTTGGGATTAAAGAGGTGGGAGAGAGAGAGGTACTGAGAGAGAGAGAGTGATGAAGAGGTGTGGAAAGAGAGGGGTAGGTGGAGAGATAGGTGTAGACGGTGGTCGATAGAGGCGGGTGGGTGTCAGGGAGAGAGGTGGAGGTGGAGGGAGAGGTAGAGATGTGATCTTTATTAACGTTAGACGATATAGTCCAGGATCGGGGATGAAAAGATATTTCCCCCCCCCCCCCCCCATGTGTGAGACAAACCAACAGCTCCTGACCGAGCCCTGTGTTTCCTCAGATGGAGACGAAGGGAGAGAGCGCAGTGCATCATGGGAAAACGGAGAGCGAGAAACGGAGGCTGAGAGAAAAATAATGTGTCACCGCGGTGGGGAAGATTCCTTACTGCAGCAGTGCTGTCACAAAGCAGCCTCCATTTCATACATTATTAACACCCCGCCTAAACGCATTATGTGTGTATTTATTCATTCATTTGTCTTGTTAACATCGTCTCAGAGTGAGATAAACAGTGTGCTCGGACTGGCTGTGTGACAGTTGTGCGCCGTGAGATATGAATACAAATCCCAGCAGTGAGATTGAAACCGAGCGAGCCTGATAGCAAAGGGCTTAGAGAGAGAGAGAGGGAGAGAGAGAGAGAGAGAGAGAGAGAGAGAGAGAGAGAGAGAGAGAGAGAGAAGAGGAGAGAGAGAGAGAGAAGAGAGAGACAGAGAGGCAAAGGAGGGCAGGAGAGAGAGAGAGAGAGAGAGAGAGAGAGAGAGAGAGACAGAGAGGTGGGGGGGGGTGGGAATTAGGGGCTGCTATGTTCTGCAGCCTCATTAAGGACGTTGAGGTGATGATGTCGCCACGGCGCCCGCAACCGGCCGCCACTTCCCTTTGAACAGCCTCGCCCCTTATCAGCTGCACGCTCTGCAGCGCCGTAACGATGCAGCACACACACACACACACACACACACACACACACGCACACACAGGCACACACATGCTTACTTGCACACAAATCTGCACACACACACACACACACACACAGATAACACATCTGCACACACATGCACATACATCTGCACACACACAAAAACACACACACACACACACACAATGAGGAAACACAAATATTATCCTCACAAACGCACCCCCTCCCCCCTCGTCATGCCTGTGTGGTTTCTGTGCACGCTGGGGGCACACGGCTCAGCCGCTGAATTTTGGCGTGTGTTTTCTACCCCTGCGCTCACAGAAAAGGCAGACGAATAAAAAAAATCCCGGGTCTATTTTAAAAAATATATTCTGCACCGACATCACAACTGTATGTTCTAATTGGAACTTTTGGCGCTGTCTCCATCTTGCGTTGGAAGGGCAGACGGGTAGCGTGGCGGGGGGAGGGGTAGGCGTGGGGGGGGGGGGGGGGGGGGGCGGCGGTGAGGCCTGATGGTGGTGTAGCGAGGCGTGTCTAAATCAACTGGCAGCATGAATGACTCACTTGATTCTCGCCCGCCACCGCCGCAATCCATGGCAGCACTTTTTTTTTTTCCTTTTTCCTTTTTTTTTGTGTATTTTTTTTTTTCTTTACCCTCCTTTTCAAACTGCACTCCTTTTATTTGCGAAAAAGTCTAGAATAACTAACAGGGAAGATGGAGAGTACTTCCTGTTTTACTTCAACCATAGAACACTCACGCGTGCGCACACACACACACAGACACACACACACACACATAGTAGATTGTACTTGCCTCCATTGTTCTGAGCAAGATCTTTTGTCCTGATTGACAATGACATTTTTAAACGACTGAAGATTCCAGTTGGGACATTGGTCACTCAGCGCTTACGCACAAACCTAGAAACTCACATAAATACTCTTTAGAAACGTATATAGCCATGAACTTATATACAACGACAGCGATAGTGCTAGCATTTTTATATTTTAATGTTTTGGAATTCAGAACCCAACTTGGAACTTTCAATGGACTCCTAAACTTAATTCTTAATGGAATTGTAAACTGAATTTTCAATGAATCCTAAACTTAATTCTTAATGGAATCGTAAATTGAATTTTCAATGGAATTTTAGAAGACGAGTTCTAAATGGAATTTGGGGATCCCCCGGGTGATTTACGATTTGGCCCTGGGTTTTTTGATTTACCACCGGACTCCTTCCAGCCGATAGCAGCAGATAATGCCGTCCGCATGCTACGGCTACACCTGCCCTCACAGTAGAGTCAGGGAGAGTTGAAGTTGGAGGGAGGACAGGTCTGTCAGTGGCCATCTTAATCCACCATGAAATTATACATGTGTGTGTGTGTGCACCCCATTTCTCCCTGGGGATCAATAAAGTATTCCTGATTCGGATTCTGAGTGAGAGAATAGTTGGGGAAAGAGACATTAGGTGTGTGTTGAGAGGTTGAATCAGTTTGGCTGAGTTCAACAATTTACTTCACTGTTTCCATTGAGGAATCTGCATTTTTGTTTCCGCTCATGTGTATCTTTATTTATTCGGAGAACTTGATGGACCATTTCTCAACCTTGTATCAAATAACCAAGCAGTTCGTCGAAGGCCACAAACTATTGGGATTCCTGCAAGAAAGTCTAATTGTCCAAATCGTCTTCATCTCAAAGACCATGAAACGGATGGCATCAAAACAGAAACAGGTTCTCCAATCATGTGCGACCCAATATACTGACCGCTTATCCAAGCAACTTCCACACTGCACGTCCTTCCTAGGCAACCTAGGCAAGTGTGAAGTCGATCAGATGAACAGTGCTCAAAACAATTGGAGGACATACGTACGTACATACATACATACATACATCTATCTCTGCATACTGCCATATTGCTCCTACCTACCTCCAAACATTAGTCAGACCCCACGCCCCAGCTCGAGCGCTCCGCTCAACAACTTCAGCTAGATGACTGGTACCACCTTCATTACGAACAGGCAAACAACGCTCTGCCCAAGTCCCAACTCTTCTCTCTTCTGGCACCGCAGTGGAGGAATGAACTCCCGGATGACGTCAGGACAGCAGAGTCGCTCGCCAGCTTCCACAAGAGACTCAAGACTCACCTGTTACCCCCCTCCCCCCCGCGCACTAACTTGTGTGTTTGTATGTATTAATTGCATTATTAATTATTAGTACTTAGCATTGTTTAGCATATTGTATGTTGGTAATGTTTGTAATGCACTCAGAATGGCACTTACTCTTTATACAAGCTATTTTGCAGGCAACTTAGCAATTATGAAACTCGTTCTATTAGCCTCGTAACTATGACTGCTTGAAACCAGCTCTATTCTTATCTTTATGTACCACAGCGATATATTGCTGTCTCCTTCAACAAGTCGATTTGGTTGAAAGCATCTGCCAAATGTGCTCAATGTAAATGTAATGTAAATGCATATGTACAGATATATTGTACATACATACATACATACATACAGGGACTCCTTCCATTTTATTTGGATGAAATGGGCTTTCGCATGACCTAGATATAGCGTGTGTAAAAAACCTAACCAAACCTGTTCTTCCGGCTCTCAGCCTCCTCCGCCGTTTCATTTTCCTTAGCGCACCTCGTCCTCCGCCCGGCGTCGCTCGTACCCCGGCAACCCCCATCAATATCGTTGCCGCTCCGTGCTTGCTTCGTTTCGCTTGTTTTGCGATTTACCGCTCGTCAAATGTGTGTGTGGCGGCGGAGGGAGGGAGGGAGGGAGGGAGAAAAAACCTCAATCACATCTCTCCTGGCGACTCGTCCTCTCCGCAGGAAGTGACACGTCGCCCCCCCCAGCTGAAGGCGTACCTTTAGCGCCCGGAGCCACCGTCTCTCTCCGCTTTTAATGAGCCTACTGACCGCACGGAATCGCAATCTGATCCTGTCCCCGCCGCCACACACACAACAAAGGAGTGCAGCGTTGTGCGGTGGACACAACGAGACACAAACACACACACACACACACACACACACACACACACACACACACACACACACACACACACACACACACACACACAGGGACTGTCGCCGCGGTTCTTCCTTAATAACATGGCCAACTGCCAACCGACTGGCAATCGTAACACCGGCAATGGTTTCTACTCCAGCCGTGATCAAAATGCCTTTGAACCGGGTCTCCCTTCTGGTGTCCGCCCCGTCTGCATCGAATGCAAATCAATAGCTCAAACTTTACAGCGTGTGTATCCATTTCTCCCGTAGCGTGTCTCCATCATGCATATATTGTAGCCCAGACACACACACACACACACACACACACACACACACACACACACACACACACACACACACACACACACACACACACATGCATGATACGTGCTGGATTGTTTCATTGATGAGTCGATTGACAGAAAATGCATCGATTTTTCATTCATTAGTTAAGTACAAATGCCAAATATTTACTGATGGCAGCTTAACAAATGCTAGTAATTGGATGCATTCCTCTGTGACTTCAGATTTTCCACCATTTTCTTGGGTGCCTGTCAGACTGTGTGTCTGTGTACGTACTGTAGCAAATTCAAGAGTTGTGACGGGCGTTTGCAGTTATTTCTGAGACTGCGAGTTGTTATCAGGTCAAATGGTTCATCAATGAAAGCGAAGAACAGCGATACGTCGACGACATGGCGACGACGTCAGTTAAAAGGAGAGCGGTGCTTGAGGACGACGGCGCTGAGGAAGAAACGAGGGGGGGGGGGGAGGAGGGGCCTGGTGCGCGGGAAATCAATGGGAGGCTGCACGGAAGCCTCTCCACAGGAGGCCCTGCTGTGTGTGTGTGTGTGTGTGTGTGTGTGTGTGTGTGTGTGTATGGGGGGGGGTGAGGGTGAGAGAGTGTCTGTATTTTTTGCTTGTGTTGTGAGCAAAAAAAAAAGTGCTTTTGTTTTACCAAGAGATAAAGCAACACCAGGAGTGGGGGGAGGAGAGAGAGCATGAGAGAGATGCTCTACTGAACATCTTTTGAAAAGAATAAAATAAGCCGTTGTTTGGTCAGGTTGAGTTGTGTAGTTAGGCATCGTTTCATGCAACCGTGTGCAAGCCAGCATGGCTGTCAGACCTCTCTCTCTCTCCTCTCTCTCTCTCTCTCTCTCTCTCTCTCTCTCTCTCTCTCTCTCTCTCTCTCTCGCTTTAGTCCAGGCAGAGGAGAGAGAGAGAGAGAGAGAGAGACCCATTCAAGGGCCCACTGTGGACAGCAAGACCCCCTGGGGCGGTCAGCACTATGAATACAACATGAGTAAACACACACACACACACCTACACATACTATTAGAGTCGTCAGAACAGTGGCCTGTGGTGCATCCTAACCAGGGGCCGTCACAAACACTTGGTCAGCCTCTCGTCTTCGGGGGGGGGGGGGTGGGGGGGGTTGTCGACGCCGAGCAGAATCACATCTAATGTGTGGGAGCCTTCCAATGATCTGCTGCATAGGCTGATCTGATGAAGGGGCGGGGCTCGACAAGTGTAAAGTCCCCGGTATCCTCAAAGCGGTTGGTTTGTGATCAGGTGACCTGCAACTGGTCAACAGTACCACGTGAGCAGTGGTAGCGCCTCGTGTTAAGGCGTCTCGCACCATTTAAGTAAACGCAGGGTCGAAATCCTGTGTTCGGCTTACCTGAACACGCCACTTTCGGTTCTGTTTTAAGTACATCTGGGCTTTAACCCTTTCCGTAATCCATTGGTTAATACAAATGTTGTATTTTTAAATGAGCAATCATTGATTTTCTTTCAATCAATTTATGTATTTTTATCACACGGCAGCTGTGAACTAAGAATACAATGGTGGTGGAGTCTTTTTTGTTTTTTTTGATGTGGTGAGTGTATTGAACGCCATTCAGGGCTTCGACATGTGCGTCGGAGAGTGCGCGCCCATTCAGCGCTGGAGTGCGCACAGCGGTGGGAGAGACGGGCGGGGGTGTCGAGTTGCCTGCCTGCCTGCCTGCAGCTGGCGGTCAGCACCGCGGGGCTCGTTGGCACCACCACCGGCGCCGCCGCCGCCACCGCCGCCGATGCCACGATCGCATGCCGGAGGAGCACTTCGCCACGCAAAAGAGGATGTGATGCGATTATGAAAAGGGTGCATGTGTGTGTGTGTGTGTGTGGTGGGAGGGTGGGCTGGCGGAGGGGGAGGGCGGGGGGTCGGTAGTGATCGCGGCGTCGCCCGTTCTTCATCTTCCCCACACTTTGTCGTTTTTGTTGTGTGCGCTTCCTGTTTTGAAAGCCCATTAAGGAGCAAATTTCCTCACAGCGAGAGGGGGAGATGAAAAGCAGCGGTCTTTTGAAACGTGTCCAGGCTGCAGTGTCGGGAGGAGAGAGGGGGAGAGAGGGGGAGAGGAGAGGGGGGGAGAGATAGCTATCAGTAAACATGGCTGTCAAGGGGTCGGCGGAATAGGCTAATTGTGAAGGCGGAAAAACGAGCCATTCATTTCATTTTCCTCCTCTTCTTTTCTTAAAAAAAAAAAAAAAAAAAGAAGTGTGATCTGCTGATGAAAGATGATCTCTCGCGCACGCGTTTTGTTCCTTCCCCCAGCTGTGGGGCTTCATTCACACGCCGGCGTCGGGGTGGGGGGGGGGGGGTGCAGGGGGTGCAGCCGCGAGGAGCAATCCCCCTTCACCCTCCTTCACCCTCCTTCCTAAAAGGCTTTGTGACATCTGCACCCACACATGTCTGCATTCACCCGTAGCCACCGGGTATTTATAGATGAGTCGGCGCTTTCATGTCGCGATCTCGTCGAGGTACAGATGACGAGAAGCTGCAAACCTGAAACTGCTCAACCCGGGGCCGATTAAAAAAAAAAAAAAAACAAAAATGTGTTTCTGTTTTTGCGTCGTCATGTTTTGTCGTCGAGTCTGTACCTGTCGATAGACAAAGCTCATGGATCAGATTCATGACATGATTCATGATCATGACATGTTTGTTGTTGTTGTTGTTGTGACGGAACCTCGGAATGTGCGTGTGTGACCTTTTGACCTTTGCAGTCGAGCCCTCAGCGATCGCGACCGTGGAGCCGGTAGACTCAAGCACAAGCTCTCACAAGCTCTCTGTGCTGGGTTCTGCAGCACAGCAGTAGTGGAAGACTCTTCATCCCCTCCTCTCCTCTCTGCTTTCCCTCACCAGCACCCCCCCCCCCCCTGTAGACACACACACGCACACAGCAAACACACACACACACACACACACACACACACACACACACACACACACACACACACACACACACACACACACACACACACATGCCCTTTCGCATACACTTACACATACATACACACCACACACGCACACACACACAAACACACCCACACACACACGTAAACACACCCACACACACACACACACATAAACACACCCACACACACATGTACACACAACACACACTCATGCCTCATCGTGCTGCCCCTGCGCTTGGCCAGTGTGCGCCTCTTAATAAAACCGACGGGCTGTAATTGGTCTTAATTGCAGCCTTGGGGCATCGTCATGACGAGTGTTGCTAAACAAACTGCGGAGTCTGCTAGCATTCTCACCGGCTGCCAAGCGCACGCCTGCCCGTCTGCCAGCGCGTGAACGTGCAAGTTCCATTTGCGCCCATCTCTGCGTTTTAAGTGAATAGAGTGCACGAGTGTGTGTCACAGAATTAAAAATGTGCAGGAGTCGGCAGAATTACTTTTTCTCGTGTATTCGAGCGTGTTTGTACGATTGCACGTATTTTCATGCGTATGCTTGTGTGTGTTTTCCGAGTGTGTGTGTGTGTGTGTGTGTGTGTGTGTGACACATTTCAATGTGTACATATTTGCCTGCGTGTGTGTCATGACGGAGTGAGCTGAACACTGCAGCGGACCACATTCCTCCCTCGCTCGTCGAGTCATGTGACCTGCGAACAAGCCCTTACAGGCTTGGCGGTCGTCACGCACACGCGCGGGCCGCCTCGCCCGAGCGTGAACGTCGCCGTGTTCTCCCCACCGTTAAACCCTCCCTGACAGTTGAACACAACACGGCTCCCAGGAAGTGCTCACACACCTCCAGGTGTCAAAAGGGATCTTTAAAACCAGAAATTAAACTCCCAGACGCCTCCTCTGTTCCGGGGCATAGGATCGCTATAGTCCAGTGGCGGCCATGTCGGATCCACTCACCCCAGTAGCACCACCTTCTGGCTGATAGGCGGAGGGGGGGGGCGGCAGTGGCGCGCCTGGGCCCACCGCTAGCACCGCTGAGCGCAGGGGGAAGTTGGTCAAACACACACACGCACACACACACACACACACACACACACACACACACACACACACACACACACCATTGAATGACTCAATCTGGTAGCTCTCCATCAGCTGTGCTCGGTGACCCAGAACCGGTGTGTGTGTGCGCGTGTGTGCGTGTGTGTGTGTGTGTGTGTGTGTGGTGACCCTTGAAGCTGTGAGCCGGCAGGAGAAAGGGAGATTATTAGGTGGCGCTTCAGCTCAGGGCCGGAGCCTCCTGGTTCTTCCTCTGCCCTCCCGGTTGTTTACTTATTGACAGAGCTCTCGTCTAGCCGCCGGACTCCTGGTCTCGAGGTCCTGGATGCTCTAGAGCAGACTAACCTCTCATGTAGGCCTGTCAGTACGGCTCTCAATACATGCTATTATCATTTAGCCTCCTGATTAATATTGCAGTGGCCTTACTATTATTAGAGCCCGAATTTTGCCACTGATACCAATGCAAAAAAATTACATTGCTGGTGTAGCAAAATAAGAATGTTCAACAATAAATAAACTCAAATCACTCAAACTCCAATAAATCACTTTGAACAGATTAGAAGAAGAAGAACAACAACTTTATTAATCCACACTTTTATTAAACATTCAACGCAAATTAATTGATTATTAAGAATTATTAAAAATGTGTAAATATACAGCATATTGCAAGGAATACTATATTTTACTCTGACTTGTTGGAAATGGCGATTTTGTACTTTATGTGAACGTGATCGTTTCGCTGTGTACTGTGTACTGTGGACTATGATACACGCGGAGCTTTGAGACATTTCATCATGATTTTATCTTATTTTATACTTTTTTTTTTTAAGTTAATCGGCTACTTCAGAAACGTGGATTTTTGAGGACCAGTAGCAAAGTCTCCTTATGTGAGGAGGACACCGTTTTTTCAACCGACTCTGGGGTGAGTAGAGAATGCGTTTCATTTTAGATTGGGCTGTGTCAGACCCCCAACCGCCCGCAGACGTATGCTAAGTACAGAAACTCTGACCCAGAATCATGATCATCTTCCATCATAAAGTGATCTTGTTTGAGTGCACCAGTATAGCGAGAGTGTGGTGTTACTTTCTTTGAGGAGACCCCTGACCTACACTTTCAGATCAGCTGGTGCTATTAAGCCTGCAAATTACGTTGTTTCTTATGTGCTATTTTATCGGTGGAATTTCCACCAATACTGATATATATCATATAATCGGGCGAATTTCTGAATATGAAAATATTATCATTTAGCATTATTATCAACATATGCAACATTGAAAAAGTCTTTATATAAAATGTTATATCATAATCTAAAAGCTAAATCTAACTCTTCAATAGAGCCCCCAAGAACCTGCTCACTATGATCACCATCTAGAGTCTGGCATAATATCAATAATAACGAGAGACAGCCAGCCAGACACATAGAGACGGAGACACAGAGAGAGAACAGGACTGGCCAGCCAGTGTCCAGGGCTGCACGGGCCCTGTAATGATCTCCCGGTTTAGTGGAAGGCCCCATAAAGACTGGTGGCAGGGCCTCCTCTTAACCGCCGGCTACTGAAACGGAGCCCAAATAGCAGGCTGCCCCCCCCCCCCCTGCGCCTTGGTGGAGAGAGACAGAGCACATAATTAAGATATATAGGCCACGGCAGCAGGCTGGGTATATAGGCTGAAAATAAAGGGCGTCTGTGGTTTACTGTTACACTGGGGCTGGTGCTTAGAGCTCTGTGTGTGTGTGTGTGTGTGTGTGTGTGTGTGTGTGTCTATCTATGTGGTTGTATGTCTGTGTATACTGTCTGTCTGTGTATACGGTATGTGTTGAAGTGTGTGTGTGTGTGTGTGTGTGTGTGTGTGTGTGTACGCACAGCGGGCACAGAATGCTGTAAAACGCCTGGTGAGTTGACCGGCCATATCAAGATTGGATGTCGAGGTCAATCTGAGCCCCCGTGTGTGTGTGTGTGTGTGTGTGTGTGTGTGTGTGTGTGCGCGCCCATCATCTGCTACTCCTTGTATGTATAATCCAGATCTAATAGTGTGTGTCTGATGTAACGCCCGACTGAATCCAGACATTAGGGGATACACACAGACACACACACACACACACACACACACACACACACACACACACACACACACACACACACACAGTCCCAGTTTGCTAGGTTTAGTGTTTTGTCGCAACATAATGATAACTATCCATCAATAGAAGGGGGCGGGGCCCTCTCCAAATGAAGATGGATTGTAGCGTAGCACCTAGTCTCGCGTCGCATGCTCGCCGTGGCGCCACAGAGTCCACCCGTAATTAAATGGTCAGGACGGGGCTAACCCGAACATGCTCGCGCCGTGTTAGCGACAAGCGCCGTGTTAGCCGGGGCTGTCGTCCCTAATGGCCAGTGAAAGCTCCAGTCGTCTGTGGAGGAGAGAGGGAGGGTTCTCCTACATTACACCCAGCACACGGCCACCGTGTCCGGGGGCCCAGGCCCACATAACCAGCTGGGAACCACCCCTTTGTTAATTACAGCGTCGACGGCGATCAGATGCAGTTCATTAAGCGCTGTGTCGCACTCACAGCTCACTTAGAAATTATTTCATATACAGTATATATATATATAAAATCCAAATAATTACAACCAGAACAAAGGTTGAGGTTTGAGTAATATGTTACTTAATGATATTATTTATTATATTGGATGTATTACTATAATTGTGAGATTTTATGCATATATTATCAACATGGTACGTGTTACAGAGTGGAAGCCGAGCCTAACCAGCCAACAAACAAACAAATGCAAGTAATAATACCAACGGAGTGGGAGGCGTCTCCCCCTCTCTGTGCTCTGTGGGAACGCGGGGAGGTTTTGAGCAGGAGTGTTTGTTATTGGATAAGTCCCGGGAAACTCCAGGAAATTGACTTAATTTCATAGAGGAGCACATGACGCGTGGAGAGGAGATCTTGGCAAACCAATTAACCTCGGCTCAACTCATTAAAAACTTGTAATTTTCCAGGCAGGGGAACCGCCAGTCCTCCGCTATAACGTCAGGACATGAAAGCCCAGATCTGTCCCCTCCAAAAAAAAAACTCCTCTAACAAGTAATTGGGAGGTGTTTGTGAAGGAACCCTGGATGCCGTGAATAAACACCGGTCAAGGTCATTACGGGGGAGAACTTGAGGACAAACCGGTCGAACAGCACATTTTTGTTGCTCAAATAAGCGGAGAGCGAAAGAGAGAGTGTCGTGACCTCCTCCGCCACCGAGGCCCGGGTCACCCTAACTGAATGTGCCGTCGGCTTAAAGACGCGAAAAGACCCAACGGCGGGTCTTTCGGATGGCCGGCGTGTAAAGACCATCGTCCCGGCGACCCCCGCAATGTTGTTTGTGCATCTCCTTAATGCCGCAGTGGTGCGTTCTCACTGAACAAACGCACCGCGTGTTTGTCTATCCTTATTGCATATAACCGCTCAAACCGTTTAACGCCAAACGTCCTGGGAACCGATGAATGGGCTTTTAATGAATGAGGGCAATATTAGAATACTACACGACTTTTATTGACCGCTCCTCAGAGACATTAAAAACAGTGCATGACACACACACACACACACACATATCACATAAAACGTATGCGTGCACAACAATGTTTTCAGACATCTTGAGAGAGCATCTTAAATGATTCAGTGGTTAAGATGATGTTAAGATAAGGTCTTTGTGGTTATGTTGTTAATGGGAGTCTGGGACTGCATTGTTCTCAATGCTGTCCAAAGGCTTTTGTAGAAGCCTGTGTTTATGTGCGTGTGTGTGTGTGTGTGTGTGTGTGTATAAACTGGGTAAGGGTTCAACAATATTTACCTAACATGACGCTGTAAAAATGTACTTCTCATACGAGCCAAAACCAAGCGTATTTGATTTATTATTGAGAGAATGTTTTCCTCATGAAAATAAATCTCAAGTCGTTTATTTTAGCGTGCTATAGAAACATATATGTTATTGGAAACAAATCATTATTAATTAAATCATTCTGTATGAAGAATTGGAAGAAATATTGCAATTTTGATCAAGTACAATTACATTTTTCTCAGAACAGTAAGAATTTGCCGGTGGATTTGGTTCTTAGCTGAACATTTGTGTTAACATGGAGGAGGCTTGAGACAACGTCCCTGCAGTCTGTTTGTTTGGCTGAATTCTCTGTGGTTGTACCTGGGACTTGTGCTTTTAACACTTATTGAAGGTCCATTAGTGTCAACGAGGAAATATAAATTGGTAATAATGACAGAGAGCGCCAGCATCATTTGGTGATTATGGTGATTATTATTTATTTATTTCATTCTTTTCATCCTTTTATTTAAAAAAAAACAATCTAATGGGTTAATGGCTGTTTTCCCCCCACAATGCCTGAGCCACACAGCTTATGTGCATGCATGTGTGTATGTGTTCTTTGTGCACATTTGTCAAAGCCTGATCCAATCTCATTAGAATAATTACAGAGAGACTATACAGAGACCATTTGACTGTTTTCATATGGATGTAATCTAAAAGCCAGGCATTAAAAGACGATCGCATCTCTCTCTGCTTAATGGTATTTATCCACTGTCCTCCGTTCAGCCTTCAACCGGCGCCAAGGCCTAAAAGACGCGGCATTTGTTGCGTTGGACTAATGCATGGCTTTGTCTTCTCCGACGCTTTGAGTAGGGGAAGCCAAATTGTGTCTTTCACGCGGCATTTACATCTCTCTGCGTTTGGCTTTAACTATGTTATCGGCCGAGTGTCGGAATTAGAAATCGTACCCATGGTTTCCCAACCTTCCTTGGCAAAGCCCTTTTAATAACAGGTAACATAAGAAAAGTGGCCATTTTGTTTTTCCCATATTCTTGGTCATATTTTCTTTTTTTTATTATTCCTAATTGATTTTTCACCTTTAGAAAAATGAGATCTTGTTGTGTCCTTGCCGGTACCGTAACGGGCAGCAGTGATTAAAATGGCCAGGATGCGCATCCCGCCCTAAAAGAAGTGTATTGGTTACATCCCCCCCCATCTATCGCGCCACGCCACCCAGCCAGCCCCTCAAGCTCCGAGGCAAAAACGCCCTCCGAAATATGATTATCCCCCCCATTATAAAGAGCGGTATTTCCATCCCGCCGATTCTCGGCACTGCGTCTGAGCTTTCGGCCGCTTTAGTGCCGGGAATGGGCCGCTCTTTGACAGTTAGTAGATATCGCCGCCATCACATGTTTGGACAACCCGTGTCTTTCGTGACATGGGGGAAAAGGACGGCCAAGAAAATAAAAAGCAACTAAATAATGTCTCGAAAGATCAGGAATCAATGAGCCGGAGAAATGCGATCCGGGCGGCCCACTGTGTGCGACCGTCCCCTCCTCCCCCCCCCACCCCGACCCACCCACACCGCCGCATTACAGGCTGGGTTCTGCAGACAAACTTGCCTCTCGCTGCCTCGTCCCCCCCTTGAGTTGTAACTCAAGCGCTGGGAGCCGTCTGACAATGTTTGGGTATTGGCAGAAAAAGGAAAGGCTTTTACTTAAAGGTGAAGGTTCCTCGGGTTACACGTTTGGTGGGTGATGGGCGGTAGACGATGCGCGTCGTGAGAGATGCATTAATGCGCCGGGCTTGTGTTTCACATGTTGATGATGTCGTGCCTAATGTTGAATCACAGGAAATGATCAATGAGACAGAGGAGAAAATGGAGGAGAAAGTGCACTTTTCTATTTTTTTTCCTTTTTTCGCTCCTGCGTATTTCGTAACCACGAGATGCAAGTTAATCCTTGGCAAGAATTTTAAGGCCATTGATTAAAGCATGCAAGTCATTTGTTCTTCGTGCTTTGGAAATTATGTGGAGAAAAAAAATGCATATGTTATGTTAGCCCTTAATTTCATTTTGAACTACATTTTCTAAATTACAGGTCTCTTGTTATTTAAGTAAAAACCATTTCATAACATTTTCATTTGATATAAAGATATTGTGGGATGATGAGGTGATGCTACTAGTTTTTTCAGTGGAATCTATACAATTATATGCTTGCATATTATATACTTTTATATACGTATATAAAAAAGACAAGACAAATATTAAACAAAATGTATTTTTTCTATAAACCTATCAGGTTCTTTTATTTCCACGATCTGATTAAGCTAATTCTATTCTGGATATTTCATTCGTATCCATAATATCGTGGCTTTGTTAAAAAAAAATTAAACAACGTTGACATAATACTTAATCTTTTCCCTTCTATCCTTAAGAGATCCCGCGCTCCTTTTGTGGGAACCAAATCTGTCATTTTCCCGGGTCTGTATCTGAGGTGAGAATAGACAGTTTCAACTTCTGTTGGAGTTGTGATCTGTTCTGGCAGAGCAGAAGAAAACGCCCGGCGTCGCTCGGCTTTGTGTCAGCCACTGGGGCCGGGAGATAGAGACGGATTAAAATAAAACAGAAAGACTGGGGGGGCGGGGGAAACAATTTCTGGACATTTCTAGGAGATAAATTTAATTTCTTTGCTATTTGGAGGTCTTCTTTGAAAAAGCAATTGTAATGAACACATTCAAAACCTGAGAATAGATTCACCCTCGGCTTCAAATACGTCGGTGTTATCGGACTCCGTCATTCGCTCTTTCCCATTTTCCAGTTGCTAATTGATGTTTTTGATGTCGGGGAGAAAATTGAAGAAAATGTCATGTGTGAACCAGCGCGGAAGTTAATAAGAATGACTTCGTTGACTGAATTCACAATGAGCGCAGGAGAGGCGTGTAATCTGGACGACTGCGAATTTTCCCGTCTGTCAACCGAGGAATGAAATCGACACCCAGCAATGCAATAGGACTATAGCTGTCAATACGGAGAGATAGAGCATTTCGGATGCTGCTTCCCATTCCCCAATTCCTTCTCACACCGCCTCTTTTAGATTTTTTGGTCTCGTCTTTTTTCTCCCCTTTCTTAGTTTGGTTTTGTTTTCCTTTCCCACTGGTGTTGAGCATCTGTTTTTCCAGAGGGTTCCTACCCCAGCTGGGGCTAAGCCATTGGCTGCCCGGTCTCTCCGAGCAGCCTCCTCCATGGCTGCAGACAATAGTCGTTGTTAATGGTGTTTTGAGTTTGAAAGGCTCCAGAGCTCCCTATAAAGGTTAGATTAAGATATCGCTAAAAGATGCACCGATAACCGTCGGGGTCATTGCATGCGCTTGGGTGATGTGTAACGGAGCCTGAACTTAAATCCCCTGAAATAAAGGGATAGAAGCGGCGCCGTTCGCTTGCTTCCAGCTTGAGCCATTTATCGAACGCCACCAGCCTAAACCTAGCAGCGTTAGCTTGTTTCAGATTTTCTTTGTTTCGATTTTTGCGGTCGCTAGGTGAAAGTTTTTTCTACGCTCCTTCAAAAGTGTTTCGACAGTCGATTCGCGATTACGAAGGCGAGGTGCGATCGGGATTCGCGTTTTTAATTAGGGTGTGGATTAGTCGAGTTTGGTTCAGCGCTTCTGATTGTGTTGTTGCTGGCCTCAAGGGGGCCGGACTAAACCCCTAATACGGCCAGTACCCCTAAGCGCTCTTCTTTTTGAAGACACCGGGGGAATAAAAAAAAAGCTAGCCTCCGCTTGCGTTCGACCCTCCGAGGATTGTGGGTAAGGGACATTATTCTCAGAATAGGCAATTAATTCCGCTGGCAATGATCGGTTAGAGTCCTCCCCCCGCCACCCCTCCAAATGCCCTCCTCGCCACCCTTCACTCATCATTTGAAATGCTAACACAATGAAATATTTTTCTATTGGTCCGCGTCCCTCAGCTAAGCCGCCGCCGCGGGCTAAGAATTTCATCGACTGATGAGACCACAGGCGGACCTGATAAAAAGGTTAACCGTACGTGACACACACTCAAAGTAGCTAGCGCTACCTTGAACTCCGAAGTTCTGTAACTTTTATTCGACTTTTATTGTTGACGAAGTCGATGCGCCACTGAAACTCGGAATGAAGTGAGGCTTTTGGGCCTTTATTTGTTCATTCCGTTTTTGTTCTTTTTGCTTCAGGTATTTTTTAATACATTGTGATAAAAAATAGGGCTTATTTGTTTTTGTTTCGATTTATTGTTTCTTCTTTTTTTAAGAATTTAGTTTTGGTTTTAAGTCGTGATTTTATATCCCGCATTAATATTTTTTCGTGTTGCCATTGTTCCATTGTTCTATTGTTCAATGGGTATTTTTGTTCACAGAATACCAGGGATAGTTAATGCCTTTCAGTTGATAGATTATCTTGTGAATAAATAATTAAATATTAACAATTTTGCAATTTTAAGTTAGATAATAAAAAACTGCATTTTCATTCCCGAAAAATATTATAATATAATATAATTAATATTCATATATAAATGTATGTTTACTTTTCTTTTATTCTCGCAGACAAAGCCTTATATTTAAAAAAAATAAAATAAAAACAACTTTTTGGGGGGGTTTGTAGTCTTTGTGTTGGTATTTTACAATAGGTTGGCAATGCTTTGTACGATACAGAACAATTCAACTGCACATTGCTTATTCTTAACCTCAGGGATATGCCAGATATGCTGCCTGTGAGAGAGAGAGAGTGTGTGTGTGTGTGTGTGTGTGTGTGTGTGTGTGTGTTATTGTGTTTGTGTGTGGTTTCCGGGGTCCTATTTTTCACATTGCTCGTAAAAGGTATATGTATGAGCACAGAATAGGTATGGCTGTATCACTGCCTCCAATGCTATCTTTAACACACACATACACGTGTGTGTGTGTGTGTGCGTGTGTGTGTGTGTGTGTGTGTGTGTGTGTGTGTGTGTGTGTGCACGGGCCGAGAGATGCAGGTGGCTCCCTGCGGCGGTGGTTTGGTGACAACATGCCATTAGAACTAGCAGGACGGTTGATCAATCCCACCGCCATGACAGCTCTGCCAGCAGGGCCGCTGCCGCCGCACAGTCCCTCGCCGTGCATCTCCTCACTAATTGGTGAAAGTTTCTCTTTACGCGCTCCTGGCATAGAGCTCCCTTTTTTCTTCCTCTCCTCCTCCTTTTCCTCCTCCTCCTCCTCCTCCTCGCGCTCTCCACACCTCATCATCATCATCGCCACCATCCTCTTCTCCTTTATGTTCTCTCTCTCTCTCTCTCTCTCTCTCTCTCTCTGTCTCTCTCTTTCTCGCTCTTCTCTCTCTGTCTCTCTCTCTTTCTCGCTCTTCTCTCTCTGTCTCTCTCTCTCTCTCTCTCTGTGTGTCTCTCTCTCTCTCTCTCTGTGTCTCTCTCTCTCTCTCTCTGTCCTCCTTTTTTTTACTTCACATCCACGCATGCGCACAAATAAATACAACAAAAATCTATGAATATATAGAGAAGTGTATATATGTGTGTGTATGTGTGTGTGTGCATGTGTGTATATCTATATGTATCTTAATCGATACAATATTTATTTGCACGATTGTCCATAATTAATCACTAATGAATCAAATTTTCTATCTTTTCCAAATTTACTGATTTAAACTTTTTTATTATATTATAAAGTAAAAAAGCTCAACATTTTGAATTCCCATACATTCAGTAAAGCCTTCGTAAACATGAAGTTGACCTGCAGTAATTCCATTGCAACCATTTTAGCTGATTGAGCTCGTTAGTCACAGGTAGACTGAAGGTCCTTGCACATCAGACACATAATGAATAAATATCACGAAAAAGAGATTTTAGTCATGTCGCGAATATGCAGCATTTTTCAATCAGAATTGCCGATGAGCTCATGCTCTGTCTTTTTAACCAAAATATCGGACGTATTTCGAGGATTCAATTATAATGGAGTCTGACTTTTTAATCCAAGTGTAAAATAGTTTAGCGAATCATAGTTCACCGATGAGGGCGATTATGATGAGTGGGCGTGTCTCGGTGTGCATTTGGAGCGTTCTATAATACATCCATGTTTTGGAGACGTGAGTTTTTGAGGTTGTTTCCCTGTTTGATAACTAAAAGTAGGCTATCTTTTGCATAAAGTTACATATATACATTACATATATACATACATATATGTTGCGATACATCTGCCTTACAGTCATGTTATCAAAAGTAACCTATATCCACGCTACCGCAGTGCAAGTAAACATTCTGCCATCGATATTAAAGATCAATACCTATGTCATAGAATGTGTACTATGGATGCAATGAGGACTGTTGAGAAACGTAAATAGGCTATTAACTACCTCCGCCATTCTAAAAATGTGTATGCGTTAGTTTTACAACCCTCTTATATACATTCATCTGTGTGTGTATATATACACAGTATATATACTGTATGTGTGTATGTATAAGCAACGCACACACACACGCGCCTGAGCCGGGTGGTAAACAGACGGTTGCCGATGATTAATGTCGCCGTTAATATTTATTAAAGTGGTCTGCGTGGGGGCCTCCATGTGGCTGAGGGAGAGACAGAGCCGGAGCGTTCCTGCTCTCCTGTTACTCTTGTGTTTACAGAGGATCCTGTTGAAATCAATTGCGCGGGCCGGCCTGAAACCGGAGGCCGTGCTGTACGGGCCCCTGGTGTATCACAGGGGCCGTCGTCCTCTAACACAACACGAGGGACCAGGAATTTGAAAGCAGGAATTTGATTCGCTTTTTTATAGTATTTGGGTATATTATCGGAGTGTCTTTATTTTCTTTTATGTATTTTATTCTTTATTGTGCCCCGTGTAGACATGTGTGTGTGCCTGTGTGTGTGTACGTGTGTGTGCCTGTGTGTGTGTGTTTTGTTACTATGTGTGTGTGCGTGCGTGCATGCCTCCACACGCACACACACACACATGCCCGCCAGTTGTGATTTGTTTCAGAGAGTTGATTACAGCGTGGCTGCAAACATTACTGACTACCTCCACCCAGTGGCACACAGAGAAAACAGAGAGAGAGAGAGAGAGAGAGAGAGAGAGAGAGCGATGGGATTGAGAGAGAGAGAGCGAGGGGAGAGAGAGAGAGGAGAGAGAGAGAGAGAGAGAGAGAGAGAGAGAGAGGAGAATGTCAGGTATGATTGGCAGGCCGTAGTAGACGAGGTTAGTGGGGAGAGAGGAGCCTAGAGGAAGCGAGGCGCTGTGTGCTCCACACAATAGCAGCCTTATCTCCCAGCCCTGCTTTGTCTCTCATCCACGTCCTATTACATGCTGCATTTGCCATGAAGAATCCCTTTCTTATCTAAACACAATGTAAATGCCAATATATATATATGTATATATTATATTATATTATATTATATTATATATAAAGAGAGAGAGAGACACACACACACAGCTGTGGTTCTGGAGCGCTATTGCATTGTGTTTTTGTGTGTGTGTGTGTTTTGTGTGTGTGTGTGTGTGTGTGTTGTTTGCAGTATTTTATTTGTGCTATCCGAAGGGAGAACCACCGCACCACTGTAAACGACTGTATTCCTTCTATTTATTTCCAGACGACGTTTCTCTTGAGATGCCGCGATGGAGGAACAATGTTGTTGTTTTTTTTTGGTTTATAATTCTGAGTGATGCGAGAGGTAGAGGGAATGGAAGCGCAGTGCCCAGGCCTCGGGTGAGAGAGAGAGAGAGGGAGAGAGAGAGAGAGAGAGGGAGAGGGAGGGGGGGAGGTTCGGAGAGAGGAGGAGAGAAAAGAGGAGTAAAATTGTGGGGTTTCTGGTATAAAAAAAAAAAAAAGCCCAACCCAAAACTGGTGCTCTCCAGATCGGAGGAGCGGCGCGCGGATCAAAGTGGTTGTTTTATGTGGCTGCCGCCAGACTTTGAAGTTCCACAGCCACCTACAGCACTCAATTCATCAGGTTCACCAGTGTCTTAATAGCGGATCAATACGTTTCAAAGTCCCCGAGTTAATTTGATACCAGGCGCTGATGTGATCACGCCGGGACACACGGCTTGCTTCCTCTCCTCTCCTCTCGTCTCGTCTCCTCTCCTCTCCTCTCCTCTCCTCTCCTCTCTCCTCCTCATCATCTCTTGACCCCTCGCCACTATCTTCACTTCTCTCCCTCTCTTTTTTTCCTGTCCTCGTTCTCATCCTCTGCGTTCCTCTTTTCCTCTCTCCTCATCTCCTCTCTAAAATTGCACCTGTTTGAACCAACCAGTGGTCTGTGCTCTCTTTGCACAAGACAATCTGTGTTTTGAAACATTTTCCCACAATATTTTGGAATTATTTAATTGTATTGGTATTAAGAAACATGAACATACATATATATTAAACAAACATTAATAATGAAAATAAATGCATTTATGATTACCAATATAATTACATGAATGCTGAAATGAATGTTATGATTCCCCATTTCTGATTTAGTTTATTTTCTCCATGTTTTAATTAACATGGAAATTGGAATTATAGTACTTCATCATTTAACTATAAATTAAAAAATAAAGTCATTACAGTATAATTTAACTGATCATGATGAATGGCTATTTATAATATCCTATTATAAAAAAAAGTGAATGAAATATTACTTAAGAAAATATTTTATAAGGAAAAAAATAAGGAAATTACAAATTCAAATTAGATTTTAGATGGTCATTTAATAATATCCAATACAATTAATTATGGAAAATTCTATGCATTAACAGCAGTTACACAACAGTAAAAAAAGAAAATGTCATTGTGGCGTTTGCCCGTCGGCGGCTTCCCGTCGCAGCGCGAGGGCGGGCGGCGGCGGCGGCGGCGGCGGCACCGCGATGGGATCGGGCCACGCTCGGCACTCGGGTGAAAAGACTCCGTCGGCCCCATCTGTATGTGAAGCCACCGTGGCACCCGGGCGGCTGCTGGGGCCGCTCCGGCCGTCTGCAGAACAAAAACCCAATTTAGTTTGTCCATCTGAGGGTTGCTAATGGTATTAGAGTTCCAGCAGGGTGGTCGACGGGGGCTCCTCGCTCCAAGGTGAAGCCACAGCTTGACCCCCTGACTCCCCCCGATTCCCCGGCAGCGCCCCCTTACACCACATCTGTTATTTTTTACCCTGCACCCCACCCCGCCGTCCTTACCGCCTTTCACTTGCTGTCTTTTAATTGTGTGTTTGTGTGACAGAAACGGTGCATTTCTTCCCAGAGCCTAAACACGTTTTTAATTTGGTGTTAGTGAGTGCGAGCGGGATGGGTGGTGGGGGGGGATCAGAAGGAGTCGATCAGCCTCGTCTGCGTATATCGGAGCGGGTGGGCACCGCGCGCTACCAGCCGCCGCGTCTTCCCTCGCTTAAAGTATCTGAGAAGAAGAAGACGTAAAATATTTTTTTCTTTTGCGTGAGCTCTCTCTCTTTTGCTCTTCTAAAGTATGCGAAGCCGCCGGCGTGTGGTGGCGATCCAGAGGAGTTTAGATGTCGTGCTATATGCTTGATTACACAAAAGCGGCAGAGGTAAGAATGCAGTTTTTTTGTTGCTAAGAGACTATAAAATGTGAATAATAATGATGCACACATTTTTATGTATTATTATTTTTTTGCTATGCAGATTAATTCAATTGGAGTATTCAATAACAGTGCATTGCACCGTGCTGAAGTGTTCAAGTCAGGAAGGAGCTTTGGTGTGAAGATGGTGGTGGGGGGGGGGGGGGGGATCTGGAAGTGTAGCCGTGGTGATCTGGTGAAATAATGGAAAAGAGCCGGTTGCTTCTGAAGCAGCCGTGCAGGGACCAGGTGGTAAACATGCAGGCGGGAGGAGAAGCTTGTTTGAACGGCCCTGAAAAGCTCCATCAGTCGCGGGTGGTGGTGGTGGTGGTGGTGGTGTTGGTGGTGATGGTGGTCTGGCGGGCGGTGGGTCCCGGCGGTGCATGGGAGGGAGGGCTGTCTGTGTGGTCTAGCGGCGCTCTTTGCCGGGTGCTTCGCCGGGAAGAGATCACGGCGGGTCCAGAGGTTTTTTTCTGGGCGCTGCTTCGAGGTCTCATGTCACATTTAGCGGCGGTGATATTTACACGGGCGACTCCTGTTGGTTCTTAATTCTCTTCCTTTCCCCAAGAAGATCAGACAGGAAAATCCAGACCTTCTCTCTCTCTCTCTCTCCCTTTTTTTTTTAATATCAAGGAGAATAATTCCTTTGTAATCTATCAAAAACAGGAAAAGAGCCGTCTTTAAATATAGATTTTTAAGGGATGTCATCAGAAGTCTTGGCAAATAGTTTTTTCCATCCTTAAAAAAAGTGTTTAAAAATGTCTTAATATTTCTATATATTCCCCCTTTTTTTTTCTCCTTAGAATCGTCCTTGCGTACGTAAGAAAAAGAAAGAGATCTTGCTTCATTAAAAGTGTATTAATCTTGTCCAGTCCCTCGGGAAGTACCTTAAGATGATGTTGTGTCTTTTTCTTTAAATTGTTGGAGGAGGGAAAAAAAAAAAAAAACCTTCCAGATTTGGTCCCTGTCAGTCAGAAATAATTGTGTGCTTAATCTTGTCCCTGATGGATGACTCGGAGTTCAGCAATGGGCCAGCTCCAATGACAAATACAATATTAATATTCATTAACTGCTTTGACAATGCTAATTTTGATGCAGTGGTAAAGGGCCTCCAAAGTTGGCGGCCAAAGCATCAGAGTAGCGCAAGGTGGCAGGATAATTTGTGCTGCTTTGCTGGAGCTGAAGGCTTTTAAAGTCTTAAGCAGGGGGAAGAAAAGACGAAGGTACCACAAACAAAATAAAAGAGAAGGGAAAAAGTTCAGACGCATTGGAAGCCAGGAGAGTGGAAGTAATACGATCAAGAGACCACCAGCACCAAAAAATTTGACACATCCAATGCAGCACCGCTAAGGGAGCATTTTTTTTTTTTTATTTAAACAAAAAAAACTTGCAACAAAAAAAAGAAGGAACATAACATGGTAAGTCAGCACATTCTTGATTTTTTTTTTCTTTTTGTTTAATCTTTTTTTATCTTTTCAATTATTGCCATTTGAAGATCAATAGTGTGTGTTTTGAAAGGCTCACAGCGGTGGTATAGTGGATGGTCGGTTCATGGCTTTAAGAGTGGGCTTCCACTCACCACTTCTCCAGTTGGCTGGCTTGAATTTTCTATCGCCAGCTCTATCGCCGGGTCGTGTTTACATTTATTAACATTTCGGCTTGTTTTTTTTAACTATCATTAATGGCTTCGATATCTAGTTTGACTTTGGAGTCGGAGGGATTTTAATTTTCACCTCTCGCTCCCCTGAGAAAGTGTCCAGACGAGATTTCAAGGCGCTAAACGTGTGACAGTTGACTCTTTTTCGGGCGAAAATCGATTATTTCTTTGGTTCTTTTTGCCTTTTTTTGTGGGTTGAATTTTCCGGGGGTTTCCTACGTGTTAAACGCGAGGCGCGGAGGAGGACCTAAAGGGGGCCACGCGGCCACGGTACCTCCAAACCCTTTGCTCCGCGATCGGATTTATTTCTCTGACCTCCTTTTTGTTTTTCGGGTGAAACTTTTTTTTTTTCCGCGCTGTGTTTGTGTTTTTTTTGGGGGGATTCTGCGTTTAATTCGGTGTGACCGGTGGTGTGAAAAGAGCGCGGCTAGTTTTGGGGGATTAGTGACACGATGAGAGGCACCCCGCTGCTCAACTTGAGCCAAGTTAGAGCAAACTCCTATACAGGGGCTCTCCACAAACCTCTGTGTCTGCCAAGACGCCGGGCACGCCGGGCTTCTCAAAGAAGGAGTGAGAGACGGACACAAAAGAGCTGATTAGGGGGGATATGAAGATGGGCAACCGAGAGAGAGTCGCTTGCGTACGGGAGTGCAGGAGTGTGTATCCGCCTGACATACTCTTGTGTGTGTGTGTGTGTGTGTGTGTGCGTGTGTGTGTGTGTGTGTGGTGTTGTGTGGTGTGTGGTGGCTGGACGGTGAATTAGTGAGGCTGAGAGAGAGAAGAGAGAGGGAGAAGTCTGGTCCGGTCCGGCCGTGGTAACGCTACCTCGATTCCGCGGTAACAGCCTCTGTGTTCCCCGGGACATGGCTCTCCGTCGCCGGGCACATGGCGGCTCTTTTAGTGCCCCGGCCGCGGTCTTATCGGCCGCCGCCATCGAGTGTGGCGAGGGGGGCTGCCGCAGATGTGGTGCTGCCCCCCAGTGGCTTAGTGGATGACAGGGCGGTGGGAGTCATCTTGGAGTCTGTGCGCTCGCCTGAATGCCAGCATGCTTGTTTTAACCAGGAACAGAGCAGCAGCACGTATAAAGCTCTTTTAAATGGTAAGACTCTTTAAAATCTATTCAATGTCATCCCTGCTTTGTTTTTCCGTCCGTATTTATCTTTTAAATAATTTATTGTAATTGTTTGCCGTGTGTTTTAATTCTGTGATCTCTTTTTGGTGATTTATAATACTTATGTTGCTAAGTGACAGTGACAATTTTGATAATGAAAGGCTGTGTTTGATTGCTTTGTTTGGGCACGGTGACAGCCGTGTATTGTATTAATACATCAAACTAAATACCATTTATTTTTATTAAAAGGCAGCAATATTACAAGTAATCATTGGCATTTTTATTATAACTATCAGAAATTATTAGCTGGTTTAACTGAAAATTATTTTTCATTGCATGTGCTATTTTATGCATTTCTTTTTACATTTAGAAAAGAACGCTAATATTTAAATAAATGTATACATTTGTATTGCTATCAATTGTAATGTCAATTGAATATAAATTACATATTTGGTATTTACAATAGAAATGTTATATTATATATCGATTTTTTTTCTAAATGTACATTCATTATTGGTGTTTCCTATCAATTATGAATATAGTTATGAATACATATTTATACATAAGATATTTACATTAATTCTGTAAATTCATATGATGAACAAAACTGGGCCACTGCTTTGATGTTGGCATTGAGTTACAATACAATATTTACTAGCTTCTCCAGCCTGTTGTATTATTATCATCTTTATTTAAATGCAAATGAGTCAGAGGTAAATCAAAATAGGATTACCAGTGGCTCTTAGATAATTTGGGTCGCTTAAAAAAACCAAAACTTTTCTCTGGTTCCTGTCAGTGGCGTTTTACTTTCACCTCCGTCTCGCGTGGCACGCCGCAGACGATGGATGGAGTGGCCACCTCTCCTCCTCTTCTTTAGCTTTCTTTTGTGTTAGTTGCCGTGCATTGTGTGTGTGTGCGCGTGTGTGTGTGTGTGCGTGCGTCCGTCCGCGTGATAGCGAGCTGTCCATCACGGCGTGGCGACGGCGGCCTGGCAGTTTACTCTGGGAGGTGCGCGTGGGACAAAGGGAGGTGGGGGGTGAATGCAGAGGAGGGGAAGGCAATTAGCCAGCACCTTGTCAGAAGTCTTTCAGTGGTCGGGACGCAGCGGCAGGCCCCCATTGTCCCCGCCGTGTAAAGCACATTCTCCCCGCCTTTTGTTTTGAGCTCCCGGGCCCCGACTGGAGGCCCAGAGGAGACGAGAGGAGAGCGCTCGGCAGGACCGAGGGAGAGAGCGAGGGAGATGGAGAGAGAGAGAGAGAGATGGGGAGAGATGGAGAGAGAGAGAGAGAGAGAGAAAGTGAAAAATAGCAGTAAAAAACTGTTAACCAGGAAGAAATAATATGTTCGCTATTGCAGACAATGTTTGATTGAAGCTGAGGAAAAATACAATTATTTTTTGTTAGCTTTTTAAAATGTTATTTTTTAAATGTATGATATTTCTTCATTTTTATTGACCATTATTGTAATGATTATTCATTCATTTACATGGTAAATGTTGTCATGGCATTTCATATTTTTGTGAGCTTTTATGAATGCTGTAATTGTGTCACCTATATCTTAAATTATGAATGGTGATCGTCCTTTTTCAGTTTTCTAAATTCATCATAGCTGTGATTTTCCAGCGAAGATGTAACTACCCAAACAAATATAATAATACAATAAAAAAACATTCATTAAATATAATTCACACATATTCAGTAATAAATTGTATTATCTGAAAGGGATTTTTAGTTTTAGTTTATATTCCCTACTACCTTGCTCTCATCCTTTTAATTAAAACATTGGATAAAATGTATAGAATTAGTTTTAAAAGGATATAATTTTACATGACGACACTATATTCAATATTTCAAACATGCACACAATTTCGTTCCATCATTCATAAAAAAAAAGGTCTAAACATTATCCAAAATACGTCATCCATTATCACCGTGTGTAATTAACAGCAAACAAAGCCACTCTGAGAAAGAGCCTCTCCTGAACATATCGGTGCTTGTAAACCGTCCCTGTGTGCACGTGTGTGTGTGCGCGTGTGTGTGTGTGTGTATGTGTGTGTGTGTGTGAGCGTGTGTGTGTGTGTACAGATGTACATCCGTTTTAAGTATTTAAGTATTTTAGTCTTTGGTTATTTTAGCATCCATCTCAATCTTCATTTAACCCATTCCTGGAGTGCAGTTCCTGTCGTGTTGTAGCTAAAGAAGACAACACCACACACACACCACAACACAACACAACACACCACACACACACACACACCACCAGAAACACACACACACACAACACACACACACACACACACACACACACACACACACACACACACACACACACACACACACACACACACACACACACACACACACAACACACACACACACCAACACACACACACACACACACACACACAGACCGCAGGTTCGATTCCTCCGCTGCTGTTCCAAACCAAATTCAAGACAATATTCCCGCCAAGAAATATCCGTACTTCTAACCCGACTAAATGACACAATGACACAGAGTAACAGAGTGTTGAACGCCAGCCAATACACACTGTTGGCGGGGCTGGCTGCTGTGTGTGTGTGTGTGTGTGTGTGTGTGTGTGTGTGTGTCATAACCTATTAGTTACACCTCGACACAAGCCACAGCGCAGAGGAGGAGAAGGCGGTCTGTGGGTGCCGGTCACAGTTTAATCACTCTGTGTCAGGAAGCAACAACAGAGCGCTAGCTGATCCATGACCTCTGACCCCCGGAGGTTTCCATTTAGCTGCCATTCAGAGAAGCCCCTCACCCCCCCCATCCCCACCCCCCCGCCCTCAAACACCCCCCAACATCGCTAAAAGCAAGCAACTGAAAGCTTTTCTCACACCGTCACACATGGTGTATGAGCTGATATTGTAACTCAACACCATTGATGGAGAATGGGCTAGGTTTTTTTGCTAATGCTAAAGCGGGGGGGGGGGGGGGGTTCCCACTAGCGTTGGGCTTGTGAACGCTTTCTGCCAGCGTGTGATGGAATGAGCTAAACGTCCTCTCCATGCTGCTTCCAGTCAAGCTTCCAGACCCAGGGAGGAAGGGAGCGAGGGAGGGAGGGAAAGGAGAATGAGGGAAAGGAGAGGAGGAGGAGGAGGAGGGAGAGAGGAGAGAGAGGAGAGAGGAGGGGAAGAGAGAGGAGGAGAGAGGAGGAGAGAGAGGGAGGAAGGGAGAGAGAGGGAGGGAAAGAGAGAGCGAGAGGAAAGGAGAGAGGGAGGGAGAGAGGGAGGGAGAGAGGGGCGAGCGGGCCACTGGACAGGAAGAAGCCGTTGTCCTTGTTTTTCCGCCTGGTGGCGCCTGGCAGGGCCAATCTGAGTCCTAAACGTGGAGGTGATGACCTTGGCAGCCCAGGGGGGAGAGGGGGGAGGGTCCCTCTCCTCTGCTCTGTCATGATATGATGAGTTGTCACCACAGCTAGCGGGGCGCTAATGAGCTGTGCTGGAGAGAGAGAGAGAGAGAGAGAGAGAGAGAGAGAGAGAGAGAGAGAGAGGAGGGGGGGCGTGATGGATCGGGACCCTCGCACGCCCACAAATTCCAAAGCAAGCAGAAAAAGTTGCCAGAGCACCCAGCACACGCTGGTAGTAGCGCCTGTCCAAACCCCTGGCTGTGTGTGTGTGTGTGTGTGTGTGTGTGTGTGTGTGCTGACATAGACACACAGTCAGTATGCGTGACAGTGTGTACGCGTATGGATGTGAGTGTGTGTGTGTGTGTGTGTGTGTGTGTGTGTGTGTGTGTGTGCACACACACAAACCCTATTTGATGAGCTCCACTGAAGAAAAACAAAACAAAAAACCAAAAAAAACAAGTACAAACTGTGCAGCCATTGTTGTGTCAGCAGCGATATGAATCATGGATCTGCGGTGGTGAAACGTATTTACACACAAGAACCCAGGGCTCCCCTGCTACCCCCCCCCCACACACACACACACACTCCTGTAGGGGCCCCCCCTACAGAACCATCAACATACACACACACACACACACTCCTGTTATGATGATCACAATTTGTCACTCCTGCCTGACCGATGGAGGTGAAGAAGTGAAAAGGATGATGCACAAATATCTACACTTGCCTCTTATGTAACAGGGAATACAATAATATAATCAGAAATATTTTAATGTTCATGAATTTTCATGACAGCAGAAAGAGAGGAGATTGGTCAGTTGTCCGCTACTACACACAGAGAGACAGACAGAGAGAGAGAGAGAGAGAGACAGAGAGAGAGAGAGAGAGAGAGAGAGAGAGAGAGAGAGAGAGAGAGAGAGAGAGAGAGAGAGAGAGAGAGAGAGAGAGAGAGAGAGAGACGGCAGAGAGAAAAGTTAATCTATTCACTTTTGTGGCGTGACACGCAAGGCTGCTTGATCACAGAGGGCAGAACAAACCGCCCGGCCACGAGGCCCGGTCGCGGGTCCTTACCGGCACCCGCCGCCGCCGCCGCCGCCGCCATTTAACTCTGCGTTGCTCATCTTTGATAGTCGGCACTTCAAATGGAATGGCAGAATGACACGACAGCCGCAAACCTCTTCCTCCGGTAAATACAGCCCCGTGCACAAATTGATTAAATATGAGTGGTATTTGGTGGAAAGTGTTGTATATTGTGCGCCGCAAATCGACTCTTGCGGAAAGTGTGTGTGTGTGTGTGTGTGCGTGGTGTGTGTGGGGGGGGGGGGGCCTTGTTGAAGGGTGTTTTATTTCCTTTTAATATAAGCAGCCTCTTGAGCTGCCATTACCTGTATTAAAGAGGTATAAAGAGGTTTTTGGAGAGACTGTGAGAGCGAGGCTGAATTCTGCCTTTTGAAATGCAATCAGGGCTTCAGAATTTCAGTTGAAAGCGAGGCAATTAGGATTTTGAATTGGATCGCGACGCGCACAAAGAAATATGTTAATCTGCCGAGGTTATTGAATTCTATTTACATTTCATGGTTAAGACATGAGGCCCAATATGAATAAATAAAAGTAATTTCCCGCACCCACGGTGAATAGATCAAATGTGTTGTTTGTATAAAAACGACATGTATGGGGACGGTGACAGTTTTAAAGAAAGGTAAACACATCCTGTGGTGTGTAGAGAGAGAGCGGCGTTCAACTAGAACATCAACCAACGTAAACATGATTCAGGTGTGAACACAAACATCCACAAACCTGTTTAGTGCGTCCGTCTTAACCTATCCAATCTCTCCGTGTGTGTGTGTGTGTGTGTGTGTGTGCGTGTCAAACGGCTAATGGGTTAGCATAAAAAGGTCGCGATGCTAACCTGCGTGGCGGTGATGAGGGGGGGGGGGGATGGGGGAGGGGGGGGAGGGGGGGGAGACAGGGGGGAGG
>PIJE02000982.1:57868-75987 GCA_002895965.2 Coryphaenoides rupestris | reverse complement strand
CGGTCTATTAAGATCTGCTCCTAATGAGGGGGGTCTGGAGTCTACGAGTGGGATGAACACACACACACACACACACCCACACACCCACAATCATTTAAACACACACACACAGCAGGGCTCTTGGTTATGTTGTGATAAGGACGAGCCGCGGAGCAAGAAAGAGGCGTCTTAATCCACACCACTGCTCTAATCTGGTTATCTTGTTCCGTGTGTGTGTGTGCGTGTGTGTGTGTGTGTGTGATGGTCTGCTGGTCTGCTGCTTAGAGCCCTGAAGCTCAGCTGTAATCTCTGTGCTAATTGAAAAAAGGGGTTTCAGCCACTTAGCAGCACAAAGACCAGATTACAACACTAAAACTAATTTGGCAAAAATTACAATGCTGTGTGTGTGTGTTTAAATGATTGTGGGTGTGTGGGTGTGTGTGTGTGTGTGTGTTCATCCCACTCGTAGACTCCAGACCCCCCTCATTAGGAGCAGATCTTAATAGACCGAAGACACCAGGGAGAGGGAGAGAGAGAGAGAGAGAGAGAGAGAGAGAGAGAGAGAGAGAGAGAGAGAGAAGAGAGAGAGAGAGAGAGAGAGAGAGAGAGAGGGAGAGAGAGAGAGACAGAGAAAGAGAGAGAGTTCATACATAACACACCCCAGTTAAGACTCTTGCTTATTGGCTCAACAAACGCAAAACTGGTGTGGGGGGGAGAGAGAGTAACGCAACGCCCGGAGGAGAACCTCCCCCAAAGTGAACCCCGGTCGAGGCTTAAGCCAATACAGCGGCTAAATGACGGCCGGCTGTCCTAGCACACACACCCTGGGCTGAATAATGAAGCTAATGAACGCTAACTACTAGCGCGTCGGAAAAAGGGCTAAGGCCTCTTTTTATATAAGTGGGGAGCCTTATTACGCTAGCCCCGGCTACCCCCAGAGTGCTGTGCGACACTAGGATGGGGTGGGGGTGGGGGGTGTCGGCAGGGGGCGTGTGTGTGTGTGTGTGTGTGTGTGTGTGGGGGGAGGGGGGGGGGGGGGGTATTCCCTGGTGGCGTGGTTCCAATGAAGATTAATGAAGCAGCAGAACCCCGGAAGCAGGAGCAGCAGGGTCTGACGATAGACAGGAGGCTGTGTGTGTGTGTGTGTGTGTGTGTGTGTTGTGTGTGTGTGTGTGTGTGTGTGTGTGTGTGTGTGTGTGTGTGTGTGTGTGTGTGTGTGTGTCACACACCCACACACCCACAATCATTTAAACACACACACACAGCAGGGCTCTTGGTTATGTTGTGATAAGGACGAGCCGCGGAGCAAGAAAGAGGCGTCTTAATCCACACCACTGCTCTAATCTGGTTATCTTGTTCCGTGTGTGTGTGTGTGTGTGTGTGTGTGTGTGTGATGGTCTGCTGGTCTGCTGCTTAGAGCCCTGAAGCTCAGCTGTAATCTCTGTGCTAATTGAAAAAAGGGGTTTCAGCCACTTAGCAGCACAAAGACCAGATTACAACACTAAAACTAATTTGGCAAAAATTACATTCCCCCCCCACCTCCCTGAGCCTTTCAATCCTGCCTCGTGACAAGACGGCACACACACACACACGCACACACACGCTATACTGCACACACACACACACACACACTGACTTATACACTACACACACACAAGGACTGGTGGGCCCCTGGGGGGAAGTCATGATGGATGGCTGGGGTAGAGAGGAGGAGGAGGAGGAGGAGGAGGAGGGGCTCTCTGGATGCAGAGATGAGTGGTGGTGGTGGCGGCGGTGGTGGTGTTGGAGCAGAGCCTGGCTGAGTCGTTAATGACGGAGGAATTTTATGCCTGGTTTTCATTTTGGTGGGCGGTGCTGCCGCGAGATTGAGATCGATCGACCGCAAGCCGCAGCTAAAGTGCCTCGTCACCCCACCCCACCCCGCCCCGCCCCACCCGGCTCCACCGCCAGGGAGTTAGACAGTACCCCCACCCTCCCGCCCCCCTCCTCCCCCTCTTGAAGCGTCTTGTGTTGCAGAACTCTTGTGTGACACCGCAGCAGTGTTTTTAATTACAAACCACAGTGTTTTCACTGTGGCAGCTCTGGATCCCCGTCAGGAATTTGATCGCTTGCATTCTGTTCTGCGTTTTTTTTTTCTTTTTCTCTTGAGGCCAAGTTGTGGTGCAGCAGCAGTCTCATATTAACACCCTGATTAACACCCTGTTTTCCCCTCTCTCTCTCTCTCTCTCTCTCTCTCTCTCTCTCTCTCTCTCTTTCTCTTTCTCTCTCTCCTCTTGTCTCTCTCTCAGTCTAATAAGGTTCCAGTGGTACAGCACCCTCACCACGTGCACCCACTCACGCCCCTGATAACCTACAGCAATGAGCACTTCACGCCCGGGAACCCCCCGCCCCACCTACAGACGGATGTGGACACCACACACACACGCACACACACACACACACACACACACACACACACACACACACACACACACACACACACACACACACACACACACCCCCACGCCCTCCACGTCACACATTCACTTGTAACCTCTTAACGTGACATATTGACAACACTATACATCACTGGATTGATTTCGTCACCCATGTCAGCTCTTACATGGCGTTTGACAACACCAAACTGAAATGTAGTAAACATGGCTTGGCTTGGATGGTCTGGCAGACCCTGGGTCTGTACCCACTCTAGCAGTTCTCAGAGGGGGAGCCGGGCCCCAACCCAACACAACACAACCACACCGACCGATACTTAACATACACATGGAAACCATTTTGAAAGTAAACATTTGCTCTGCCTCCTCGGCCTCCATTGTTCTCGCCTGTTGTTAGGTAAATGCCTTTCAGTGTTCTGGGTAATGGCCCACTCTCCCACAAGTTAGTGTTTTTTTCTTTTGGGGGGTGGGGGGGGCAATAACGGCCCCCTCATTATGATGGCCCTCACAAAAGGGCCAATAACGAGCCAGCTGGTGTTTAATGTAGTTGCTTAATTGGAGCTGCTTAATTGAGCTTGGTGGTTTAATTAATGATAGGAGCGCTGTTAGGACTCAGTATGCTGCTGGGTGGCTCTCGGTGAGCAGCGCTCTGCTAACTGGACACACGTCAGCCAGAGCCGCACTATAATGTGGTCTGCATACTAGTCTGCCTTCTTTCCTGTTCTGAGTGACGTCAGACCACAGTGACGGCTGCTGCCTTCCACTTGGAACAACAAGAGACTCAAAAGCTAGCGGCCAAAACCTCATGAAACAAGTAAAACCCCAAGTTCCCCCAGCGAGATCCTTCCTGGCCCTGAGAACACAGGCTGGTATCTCAAGTTATCTTTGAAACGGCTTTTAATGGAAGGCTGCCACTAGTGATTGTTTGTCTAAGTTAATAATCTAAATGATGAGGCTAGTTTTCATCCAGAAATGCTCAGTATTCATTCAGATGGCTTGAGCCTTTGACTGAGAGCAAGAGATGAAAGGGAGTAAATACATCCATTCTGATTTAACATGTTATAGGGCTATTTCATGTTAAGATGTAATAATATTCCCTATGTTCGTTGAACTTTAACCTTTAATTATATTGATCACAGTTCTTCAAACATTATATATATATATAAAATAATTCCCATGACTCAAAAAACATAATGGCCATAAATAGTAAAACCATTAGATGAGGACGTCAATCAACGTCAATCAATGTGTCATGAGGCCCACATAGTAGCCTGAACATCAACGTCACAATCAAACACTCACTCATTGACAAATCTAAAGATAGCAGGCAAACAAGTGATGATGACTCCAATCATGAGCGTAAGCAGTAGCACAACCCCTCTCCATTCTAATAATAACACCTTGCTAATGTGGTTTTCATCAAGATGAAATCGTCTAATCTTATTCTGGGGGCCGATCACACAGAGCCCACGTCGTCGTCTCCTGTTGACGAGCGGGGATGCTCCGTGCCCAGGTTGAAATGATTTAACTTTCATTCGCAGGCGGAAAAAAGAAACGCTAGGCACATCAAAAGAAGGCATATGCCGCTCGGCTCCATAGGAAAACAATGATAAAGTGGGTTGGCACATTTAAAAAGCACCCCCTCTGTGATTGGCCCACTGTGTTTTTGCCTTTTCTGGCGGCCCACCTTCCAGAATAGCACCTGTGCTTTTGGTGTTGACAGGAATCAGGACAAGAGCAACTGTAATATTGAAGTCACGCATGTATTAGAACAAATTTAATTGACGAATTATATTGATGTCTGCACATTTTCGGTGTCGTCGATGACATTGACAAATGGCGGCAGCGCAAATTTGGTTACCAGACCATCCCAATGCCTTGTATTCAGGATGGCTTGCCGATGATCTCTCCGGCCTGCCCTGAATCTGCCATCGTTTGGTGATGCCTTCCAAACGATGCTGGCCTCCAATTGGACGTCACACGCTTCTGTTGTGTCGCGGTCACACAGCAGAATGGGGGTCAAGACTGTGATTACACAGGTTGACTTTAGTCAAAAGCAAAAATGTACGACGACAGCACACGCTCTAACTTGCTCGAAGGATATTAGGAACTTAAGGAACTTCATGTTGAATGGCAGTGAAGCGACGGTACAATAGGATCTCCTCTCCAGTACAGCTATCTTTCATATCAGCGGGGAACAGATACGCTACATCCCATTCGGTTAGAGTCATTAGATGTTACATTCGTGGTGCGTTTGTTTTAAAAAAAAAAAAAGCCAGCACAAAGCCGGCGCGGTGTCGGGGTGAATCCGGAGTCATGTGTTCATAAACAGGCAGCCTTCAGCAGGTACCAGCGCTCTGTGATCACACAAAGCTCTCATTAGCCCACCGTGCTCCCCTCGCTTCAAACGCCTTCCATTACTTCCCCCGGCTTAATCCTCTCATTTGATTGGACCGCTGGTGATGGCGGGGGGGGAGCTGTACCTCCCCGGCTTGTTACCGGCTGCCTATCCCGTGCCTTTGATCAGGAAGTGCCAAACAACCCACTTCCTGTCACCTCGTCCCTTCTCATCCCCCGCGCGTCACATGACGTGTGTAATGCGCGTGCCGCTTTGTTGCGTGGAGCGCGACTCGAAAACCCGGATCATTTTTTTTTTTTTTTAACCTCAAACGATCTGAGTGTCCGTCTCTCCACTGCCCAGCTTGTTTAGCCCCGCCCCCTCGCGTTCCTCAGACCCCGCCCCCTGCCCTCGCTTAACATTGCATTGTGTTTCCTTCTGTTGCAGGAATCCCACGGCCCCCACATCCTTCAGATATCTCACCGTACTACCCTCTGTCCCCGGGCGCCGTGGGCCAGATCCCCCATCCGCTAGGGTGGCTCGTACCACAGTAAGTCACAGCCCTGCTTCAATATTCACACAAACGGTGTCGGGTTGCTGCCTCTTCATCCTTCAGTCAGTGTGTACCTACGATGCAAAATGTGTCTATGCAGTTAGATTGACCTATATTTCTAACTTGGTTGCTGGCGTGTGTATTTTAATGGTTTTGTCGCTATGGTGAAAGTGGTCTGCTAAATGTAAATGAATGATGTGATGAGTGATGAGTTTGTGTTGTGTTGTGTTAATATTGTTTGATGAGGGGGGTAGCTCAGAGTAAGGGTCATAGGGTCGTGCTTTTAGGATGTACTGGTAATCCCACACAGGAAATGGCGGCCACACAGCATATAGTTATAGGAATGAAAGAGATTTAAAAAAAATAACAAGGCAGCATCTAAAACAAGTATACATAAACTATACATACACAAAGAGTAGTAGAAGTGTAAATGTAAACATGATAGACGTTAAACATAGCCTAACCAAGTTTCTGCGACCCCCAGCTAGCATTCTGAAGCCGACACTTACGTCTCTGTACACTCCCATTACATTAATGAACCCTGATTGCCCGCATTTTACCCCACAATTTCCACACGGGGGCCCTCCCTGGCAACGCATGTCAACACTCGTTAATATGACAAAAGGCTACAAATTAAGGTCTGTTAATTTAATGTTTTCTCACCGCGGCCCTAAATACTGGGAGAGGCCCTGAGCGTCATGGCGGCAGTGGCGGCGGCTGCCTTTGATTCGCTGCACTTTATTTTGGTATAAATTTCCATTCATTATTGTTTGTCCTTTGGGATGTGTAGACCTCAATTAGCGTGACGCTCCATTAAAGAGAGCGGTGCTTCGTCTTTAATTATTACAACAAACACCTCGCTCCGGCTCGGGGAGGAAGGGCCTGCCCCATCCCCCCGCGTCGACGCGGAGCGAAGGGTTATGAAATTTAATTAGCCATTCCTATCAAGATTTGTGGCATTCAAATTGTCGAGTTTGCGCCGCCTTTGAAGTGCGCTCTGCAATCCCCCAGATTAGAGTCCTGATCAAATGAGAGGAGAGAGGAGCGTGTAGGGGGGTGGGTGGGGGCTTTTTACCTCCGCTGTCAAACCTGTTCCTTCACCTCCTCTCCTGTCTCCTCCTCCTCCTCCTCGTCCTCCTCCTCCCTCCTCACAGGCAAGGTCAACCTGTTTATCCCATCACAACAGGGGGGTTCAGACACCCCTATCCAACCGCACCACTGTCAACGCATCCATGTCAAGGTGAGTGGAGCCCTGGGAGAGACACGCACACACACACACTCACGCACACACACACACACGCACGCACACACACACAACACGCACGCACACACACGCACGCACACATGTCCCTAAAGAGGCGCGCTCACCGCCTGCCTCTCTGTTCAAAAGGCCAATCCTCCGGTGCACGGGCCTCAGCTCGCGTGCTCAAATATTAATTATATTTATCATGTCCTAATGAGGCCCCCGAAGGGCGTTTAGCTGCGCTGCACGTCAGGCTCCGTCAGCACACAAACAAACCCTGCAAACACTTTGATGCGGGGGGGGTTCAGGGGGGTGGTGGGGGCGGGGGGGAGAGAGCTGGCCCTGACACTTGGCTGCTGCTTTGGTTCGGCACCCCCCCCCCCCCCGCGCCCCCGTTCAGAAGCCAATCCGGACCACAACGCGCCCCGTGGTGGGGGGGCTCGCGCCAGTTCTGTTTATTTGTGTCTCAGCTGGGTTCATCATTTGGTATTTAGATTTCGAATGCCCCCCCCCCCACCCTCCTGAGAGAGACACAATGTGCTCTGTGTTGTTGTGTAGAAAGGATAGTGAGCGGAGTTTGTTTTGAAGCACTGAACACAGTTCTGACCATAAGCCGGATGTGGCAGTATCGTAGTTAAAATTAAAAAAGTTCTTAAATGGGCCTTGCTAAATCAGGACTGCATGCTGAATGTGGCATACAAGGTACCAGAGCGACTGTAGCGTAACTGGTTCACTCGTTAAAGGACAATACCAGACCATACTAACAGAACCGATGACCACAACGTACTTCTGCCAAATTATAATTCTATTCTGCCAGTGTTGACTGGCACTGCGGTGAGGACGCTAGATGAGTTAGCGTCATTGGCAGAGTTGAGAAGGTCCTCTCTTATCGGGTCAGACAAGGTCAGACAGAGCAGAACAGCATCTATTTGGACGGGGTTGTGTGCCCGGAGTCCAGCTAGAGATGACATGTGTGTCTATATGAGGGGGCCAGAGGAAGCCATGTTGGCCTGGGCTGCAGCGCGGGGGCCTCTCTCCCACCCTGCTGGCACATTAGGATTCACGGGAGCCGGGCTCCTCTGGCGTGTCAGAACACAGCGGTGGACACCTTACACCGGGCGCCGTTAAATATACATCCCTTCTAGGGCCGGCCAGGAGCCAGGGACTGGGGACCCCCGGCAAATGAAAGACATTAGTTTGATAATGGGCTGAGAGACTCTGTGGCTCCATTATTCCACATGTCGGGACGGGGGGGGGGGGGGGGGGGGGGGGTGTACAGTGTGTGACAGGTAGCAGGATGTGAGCCCCCCACCCCTTTGTGCTTAAGTCTGCCCTTTGATATCCCTCTCCCCTGCCGTCCCCCCGTCCCCCCCCACCCCCCCCTTCCCCGGTTCCAGCGGTTCCAGCCGGGTGGGTCATTAGACATTAAACAGGCACAGGGGGTGGGGGCTAGCGCATCGCCATGGCAATTAAATAGCACGGGCTAGCACTGGGGCTAGCCGCTGCACCGCTGACCCCCCGCCCCCCCCCCCCACCCGCTGCCACCCCACAGCCTCCCCAACCTTTCAGGATTGAGACGTGGTGGCCTGGGGGTGTCCGGGCAGGTGGGGGGGCAGGAGGGGGTATCCTCCTCTCTGGTTAAATTGGTCCAAGGCTGAGCTGGGCGAGGAGGAAGAGTATAGTGATGAGGATGAGGATGAGGATGAGGATAATGCTGATGTGATGCCCCCCGCACTTCAAAGGCGTGGCATGTTTAAACCATGATCTGGAGCGGGGGGAGGGGTTAGGAAGGGACAGGCAGCAGGATAATAATAAGCAGAAAGAAAATATACATCTTGGAACAGAGGAAATTTTAACAAGTGCATAGAGAGAGCGAGAGAGAGAGAGAGAGAGAGAGAAGAGAGAGAGAGAGAGAGAGAGAGAGAGAGAAGAGAGAGGAGAGTGGGTAAGAGAGAGGGGGAGAGAGAGAGGCTTGGAGAAGGGTAAATATAGAGGCTCTAATGATGGGCCAGCCAGCGGGTTCTTGTGCGTCCCGTCAACGGGTGACAAGGCACAAACACCAGCGCTAGTGATGAGAGGGAGGGAGAGAGGGGGGGAGGGGGAGGAGGGGAGGGGGGGGGGTGGGTAGAGAGAGAGTATAGGGTTCTTCTCCTCCCCTGGGAGCGCCTCGGCGGCAGCAGCAGCAGACGCCGGTGGTTCCTGGCCAGTGTGGCCCTCATCATTATAGACTGGCTCCCAGCCATGCGCGCTCTCACAGCCCATAATGAGCGGCTAGAAAAATACATTATTCCCCCTTTTCTATTTCTCTTTTTTTTGTCTTCCTTCCGTAGCGTAGCACCCCCCCCACCCACCCCCCACCCTATCCTGCTTCTCTTCCTTATACCCCCAGCACACACACACACACACACACACACACATACTACATATATATATATATATATATATATGTGTATATATAAGTAACGGTGTGCCTGGTCACATGGTCTGACTGATGCTCCCTATGTGAGTCTTATTGACACACTGACCACACTACACTTCTGTTGGGACACACACCACTCTCATGGTTTTAACCTGTCTATTGTTGTTGTTGTTATTGTTGTTGTTGAGCCGGATCGAGGTTTTGATGATGATGAAATTAGCATGTATTTATGTATTTGTGTATATATCACGTACATGACTATTATCGCTCTGTGTTTGTGTGTGTTAGTGTGTGTGTGTGTGCTGTAGGCCTTGTGTCCTTGTGATACAATAGGTCATCTGCAAGGACAGAAATACTTGTACTTCTGATGCTAAAAGATTTGAATCCATGCAATGTCGGTGTGCATGTACAGTATATATTTCTATATATGTGTGTGTGAGCTAAAAATGAATGAGGTATGATATCCCCCTTACACACACGCTGTGTAAAGCTCTGAATGCAATGAATTATTAACGCTAAGGCGGCATTAGCGCCGGTGTATAACGCGTGTGTTTGTGTCTCTGTATATGTGTGTATGGGGGGCTAGGGCTAGGGGGCGTGTCATAAATCACTTTTGGCCCATAATAATCTGGCCTGTAAAGCCCTTTGAGACTGTCTTGTGATTAAGGGCTATACAAATAAAATTGAATTGAATTGAAATTGAAATGAAATTGAAATTGAATTGAATTGTATGTGTGCTCCATGTGTCCTTTTCACCCAACCACTCTAGACGATGTACAAGTCTTCTGTCCTCTCAGATTCCCCCCCCCACTGGTGCCCCCCACCACAGTTTTGCACGCCAACGGGCATCCCCCACCCCGCCATCGTCACGCCCAGCGTCAAGCAGGAGTCCTCCCACAGCGACATCAGCTCCCTCAACAGCTCGTAAGTCCTCCTCCTCGTCCTCCCTCAAAGTTTTTTATTACTTTTGTTTTTAGTTTTTTATATCTCTTGTGACATAGCAGGCGATAGTACGTAGGAAGTACATTTACATTTACATTTACATTTAGGGCATTTGGCAGACGCTTTTATCCAAAGCGACTTACAAAGAGTACATTTGTTGAAGGAGAGGCAGCGATATATCACTGTGGTACCTGAAGTAGGCAAGAAATGTAAAAAAATATATATATATATGGCACAATATACATAATAACGATAACACAATATACAGTACATACTTAAAAAATGTAATGTCAGTTAGGCAACTCATGTCATGCAGCTGATGTGTCAAAACACATCAGCTGTTCTAGAAAAGTCCATCTCTCCCACGCCTCCCCCTCCCTCTCCCCTCATACCTTTCTCCCCCTTCACACACACACACACACACACACCTCCACTCATACCTCCCTCCCCCTTCACACACACACACACACACACACACACCTCCCCTCATACCTCCCTCCCCCTTCACACACACACACACCTCCCCTCATACCTCCCTCCCCCCCTATACCTCCCTCCCCCCCTCACACCACACACACACACACTTCACACACACACCACACACAACACACACCTCCACCTCATACCTCCCTCCCCCTTCACACACACACACACACACACCTCCCCTCATACCTCCCTCCCCCTTCACACACACACACACACCACACATCTCTCCCCTCATAACCTCCCTCCCCCTTCAACACACACAATCTCTCCCCTCATACCTCCCCCCCCCTTCACACAAACACACACACACACACACACACACACACACACACACACACACACACACATCTCTCCCCTCATACCTCCCTCCCTCTTCACACACACACACACCTCTCTCCCGTCCGTTCCTCACCTCTCTCCACCCCCCCAACCCCTCCAGGGAAACAACGTCAGACGCCAAGAAAGGAGGAGGAAGAAGAAGAAGCAGCCCGCACATAAAACAAGAAGCCGCTGAACGCCTTCATGCTCTACATGAAGGAGATGAGGGCCAAGGTGGTGGCCGAGTGCACGCTGAAGGAGAGCGCCGCCATCAACCAGATCCTGGGCCGGAGGGTGAGACACGCCCCCCTCCACCACCTCCACCACCGTCACCATCACTACAATAAAGACAGAAAATGAAACGCCAATGTATATCACTGATGGAGGACACATTTAGATTTGAATACAACAATACAGTTACATTTAATAGCAATGAACATTGTGAGTGTAACCTGATGTTGTCCTGCTGAACACACGTCAGGCTGGCTTATTTGACTCACCAGCCCAAAGTTACCGGGTTCGAGCCGCCTGACCTGTAGTAGGCATCCACTAAGTGACTTAATTAGAACAGTGGTTATCAAACTATTTGACACCGCCGTCTGTGTATGAATGGGTGAATGTGAGGCAACTATAAAGCACCATAAAGTTAGTCATATGCTCTTATTGGAAAGATTTACTTCTCAGATTTACTAAATTGTATTAAGGGGTTATTCATTTGTTTCTTTCAGGTGGAATTATTTCACAATTGTTCACTAAGGAACCATTTTTGGTACCCCCTGCAATACTTTCAAAGCACCCCTAGGGGCAGACGTACCCCCATTTGGAATGTAATGTACGGAACCTGGAAGTCAGAGTTTGCAGCAGACGCCTGAGTGGTTCTCTCTCTCTTCCTCTGCTAGTGGCACGCCCTGTCGCGGGAGGAGCAGGCCAAGTACTACGAGTTGGCCAGGAAGGAGAGGCAGCTGCACATGCAGCTGTACCCGGGCTGGTCAGCGCGAGACAACTATGTAAGTTTTTAAGTTTACAAGTCGTAAACGCCTCTCCCCTTTCTCCTCTCCCTCGCTCCCCCTCTCTCCCGCTGAGCCTGCCCCGGGTTTTCAGCTGGGATGTTTCGAGACCAACAGCTGGTTAGCAAGGTCCGCCGCGCAATCATAAGCTCACCGTCACACAAACTGCTCACCCTGCGCACAACACACCCAACAAACATTAAGTCTGTGGCTTGTTGGATCTCTCGTCTTCCAAGAATGACAATAACAAATGTAATCAATACATATATGAATTCTACAGAAATGAGGCTGCATAGATATCAAGGATCTAAAACTAAAATGTTGTTGGAAGGATTGAATTCAACCCGTAGTCACCACAGTTGGACAGATGCAACAAAATCCACTTCTATCAGCAATTGAACGGTCCCCACTCACACAAAGGTCTACAGTCACATGGGTGTGTGTTGTATGCTGTGGGTGGAAGTCTTTTCCCGCTCTGCGACACGGAGGCTAGTCAAAAGAAAGGCGGGAAGGGGCGTGGCCGTGAGGTACGGAGGGCGGCGGCCGACAGCGTCATTGTACCGCACGGCGCGGGGCCACCGAGTCAGCACAGGGATGAGTCCTGTCCTGTGCAATATAATAACTAAGGTTCCTGTCCGTGTCGATGTGCCTTTTCTTTCTATTTTTTTGGCGGGTAACCAACAGGGGAAAAAGAAGAAGAGGAAAAGGGAGAAGCAGCAGGCAGAGGGCAACGGTAAGTCACCTCCCTTTTCTCTCCCACCTTGGCCCCGCCCATCATGTAAGCCCCGCCCATCACGTATCATCCCACGTCATACTGCCTGGCTTGTAAATGTCTGGTTCTGTGGCCACTTACGCTGGCACACATTTTACATTTTAAAATGATAGGATGCTTGAACCACCCCCATGCCTTTGAATATGCATGACCCCCCCCTCCTCATACTCCCACCAAGCACCCGGCCTCACCCCCCCCCCCCCCGTTCATTTTGTATCCCCCTTAACCCCCTTTAGCATCATGTCACATGGATGTGTGTGTGTTACATCTACAGTGCAACGTGGCTCTACCATGTAATGGCTGAACCTTGCAGATAGACAACACCTGTGTGTGTGTGTGTGTGTGTGTGTGTGTGTGTGTGGTGCGTGTGTGCGCGTGCGCGTGCGTGTGTGTGTGTGTGTGCGCGTGCCTGTGCATGCATAAGTGTGTTTGTGGTGCTGCTGCCCCCCCTTGCTTGCTTCCGTGCATGCTCTTGTGTGTCCACATAAAACCCCCCTAATCATCCACGTTTTAAATTAAGGAGGTTTGCTCATTCTTGTTTATCGATGATTATCATATTGAGACATGACAAGGATAATTCAACACAACGCTTCATTTTAAGGGTCCGCAATTTCCTGGAAGCTAGGTGCTCGATTAGCTAGTCATTCATTACTAATGAGTAATTAATTCCCTTAAAATTATGGAATTACCTCATAAGTTAGTGTTTAGGGAAGTAAAGGTTATAGATCTATATCACATTAATGATGCAATTACCACAGCTCAACCAGAGAAGTGGGTGAGTGTTTGAGTAAGTAAAGGTTATTCGCTGGCGTTATAGTTCTATATCACATTGATTGTGCCTATTGATTAACAGACAGCCCATAATACCTGCACCACATCCCAGTAATGCCAATGCTGTTCTGTTAACAAGCCAGCTCTAGTGTATGTGGTATTATATCATGCCCATACCTACACTCACCTTCAGATCAATATTTTTCTCCACCACAGAAAGCAGTATAGTCTTACCCTGAAAGTCATATTGATGCACTGAGATGGTGAATGAATTGAAAGCAAATCCATCAGTGTGCGTTGCTATCGATAGGTTCACCGCAATATACACATTTGTTTGAAATATTTAAACAATTATCAAGGTGCAGTGTACCTTGATAAGAAAAAAGAAAAAAATGGCAAAGTGCAGCTGTAAGAAATAGCGAGCCACTGTGTTGTGATCCCCTAAGCTACCAGGAAACTGCGAAGTTTTAAACCCCAGCGTTCAACTCTGATTTGTTGTGTATTTTTTGCGCTCGTGTTGGTGACGGAATCCTTCTTGAAGGCCTTTCTATCTGTTCTTTTTTTGTTTCAGAACACAGAGAATATTTTCCAAACCCTTGCCTTTCACTCCCTCCGATTACAGGTGCTAATGTCATTTTGAGTATTAAATTACTAACTGGTTTCATTGATTTATTCCTTCATCATCTTTTAAAACATTTTATGCATTTTTTCATCTATCTTTGTATGTGCAAAAAAACTTCAAAAGCAAGCTTAAGCTTAATTCTATACTTAAAAAAAAAAAAAAATCCTGCTTTACTTCTCTTTAAAATGTGTTTGCTAGCATTTTTATTTGGCGTTAGAACATGGGCTTGACACTTGACGCGTCTACAGGAACATTACTGATGAGAACCTGAACTCTTAAAGCTCGGTTTTCACGCTGCTGTGTACAACCTGAGGGGTGTGTAACGTAACGGTAAACCTCCTTAATCTACCTGCCACGGTACCCGTAGATTAGATTTGACCGTCATCGCATAGTAAAACACAACAGAACTTAGTTTGGCACCGATGAACAATGAACTACTTAGCAGCATGAAAAAATCTTTATATATAATGAATAGCAATAAATGTAAACATCGAAAGTTATTTCAATGGCATTAGCATAAGTAATATTACTGCACTTAGAGATGGGGTAGCTGTCTTGGAGCGTATCCTTGAGCTATCCTCAGCCTTTACTTAGACCAACCGGCTGCTCAATCTAACTCAACGTTTTAGAGTAACCAGTGGTTATGACCAAACCTCTGGGACAGCCCCACCGCCTACATGGTGAAACGCTGCCTCACGCTACTCTGTTTCTGATTCGCTCAAGAGGTCAAGTGTCGTCACCTGGGTCAGATTTGAGCCAATCAGAAACGTTGCCTGCAGTATCTTGTGTTCCGCCACACACACTGGTACTGTTTGTCATTTAATTTTAGCGCTTAGTTACTCTTTAACTTTGACAAGTGCTCCAAGTGTCACTTGCTTCACGCCGGGAAATGGTCTTTATGTGTGTGACGCTAGGCCTGACAACCTTTCCTCCAACGCCGAGCTTACCTACGCTATAAACTAACGTGCCCCCTCTTAACCGCCCTAACACTGAGGCACTGCTGCTTCCAGCTAACACCTTGCCTCTTGTCCTAAAACAGTACAACGATAAATACAAAGGGTCATGTGACTTCCCATGTGTCCCCCGAGAACGCATCTTCATTAAACCGTCAGCATATTAACCGTCGCCTGTTTAGCGCGGCTGTGTGCCCGACTTACTTTTTAAGATCTAACCTCGGAATGGCTTGCGTCTTTTAACCCGCGTGGTGTGCTAGCGCAGTTAGCCTTAGAGCCGAGCTTCACGGATCACCGTTGTCTTACTTCTCTTCTTTTGTTTTGTTTTGTTTTGTCGTTTGACATTTTGGTTCCACTCTCTACCTCTCTGCCCTTGGCTTCCTTTCCCTCCTCTCTTCTTTCCTGTCGCCGCGTCAGACCTGAGCGCTCCCAAGAAGTGTCGAGCGCGTTTCGGGCTCGACCAACAGAATAACTGGTGTGGCCCGTGCAGGTGTGTATGGTGTGTGCACAGGCCAGGGCCAGGTGAAGGCTGGGTAATCAGGCCACTGGGACCTCCTCCTCCTCCTCCTCCTCCTCCTCCTCACTCTGTCGCTGCCTTCCCTCCACCCCACACCCCTTCCCCTCTGAGCCCGTCCCAACACCAACAGGTGTTGTGCGCTCACCTGTCAGTTTCCTCCGGCCCCGCCGCCTCGCCAATCTAGCCACGCCCCTTCACGCATCCTCCTCCTCTTCATCATCTCTCTGTTTGGGAAGAAGGGCTTTCAAACTGTTAAATGACTCAAAGTAGTATGAACTGTACGAATGCTGTCCAGCTGCAGGTGTGCAGATTATTATAAACATTTTGAATTGACTCTTTAAAAGGTTGAAGGGGCGACTGGAAACTGGCTGGTTTAAGGCTTGGAGGGGGACCGATGGGTCTCTTGCGGAGAGGACATCCCATGGTTAGCCAGCGTGAGCCTCCGCCCTGGCTCCATGTTATTTGTCTGTGCCAATGACGTGTCCATTTTTTTTGTCTCTGTGTGTGTTGTACGTCTGTGTGTGTCTACCTCCTCGGCTAACAGATGCAAATACCCCAAAGAAGTGTCGTGCCTTGTTCGGGCTCGACCAGCTGAGTTTATGGTGCAAACCGTGCAGGTATAACTCCTGGCCTAGCCACGGGGGAGGTGGGGGGGGGGGGGGGAGGGGGAGTTCCAACCCCTCAGAATCAATCTCCTTCACTCTGCACAGATTCTTCTTCCTTCGATGTGTTGACAGTTGAATCATTTCTCTCCCTCCTCCTCCCCCCCCACAACCCTTGTCTTACTTACTGAGGAGTTTCCTGCTCCAAATTACCTGAGAACCAATTCTCTCCCTCTTTTAAAACACGGTTCAAAGCACAAGCAGTAGGAAATGGATTTAGCTTGAAGGGTAACCGAACACTAAGGTCAGAGCGCGCGCAGGAGGCGGCGCCAAGATGGCGGCTCTTCCGCCTGCCGGTTGTGCTGCTGGGTTGCAGAGGTATGGTTTGTATGGCAACCGGACGCGGTGCCGTCTCTCAGCTGTGAGCTTAGTGTTTGGTTTGAATCAGACTATTATGGGTAAAACATCAGAAGAAAATCAGGATTTGTATTTTTTGTAACCTTCAAAAGAAATCCACTTCCTACCCATGCGGTCGGTTCTGGCTGCTGTATTGCCTGTCATGTGTGTCCTAAGTGGGCACCCGTATGTAACTTTTGTCTGGCCCAGATTTCTCTTCCGGGCTTTTCAGTGACACTCTTCTCTATGCCCTCTTCCTCCTCTTCCTCCTCCTCCTTCTCCACCTCCTCTTCCTCCAAACTCCTCTCTGATAACCCTTACTTAGTCCCTACCTGTTGTCTCTCTGTTCTGACACAAGCAGTCTTTGAATTGGGAATATTTTCATGGTAGGTATTTGTTTCTGCTAAGTAATACCCTTCTCTGTGTCTCGAGTCCCTCCCTCACATACATCGCCGCCATCACCCATCAGCAACGCATCGTCTGGTATCTCCGCTGCCTCATACTCATCTTTTTCGTTTACTTCGATGAGCTCCGACGTCCCCCCCCCCCCTTGAGATCATAAACATTTTTTAGGAACGTCAACCCGACCACAATAGACGATATAAAGAGCTAGCAGGACATAACGAAAAATGCCACGATCGCCCCTCCTATTGCAGCCTTAACGGGCGCATGCAACGGCGTCGTCCCCGCGGTGCGCTATTCCACACCCGACTGGCTGGGAGGATCCCCGTCCGCAGCTCGTAGGCAGCGCGGCGGTGCTGGGGAAGGGGGTTTGGGGGGGGGGGGGGAGGGCGGCATCAGGAGTGAGGTCTTCCGGGAAGCAATCAGTAGCAGAGTCATGAGAGCAGGGAGCTGTGGAGCGGCGGGGTGATCGCTCAGCGGAGAGGTTAAGAGATCTCCCTCGCTCTCTCTCTCCGCTCCGCGCCGCGCCGCACCGCATCTGGGCTAATTCCCCCCGAGGACGGGCCAATCAATAGCGAGCACAGGCACATACCATGAATCAATATGGCTGTTAAAAAATGGATATTAGCTCATTTGTAGCGGTTTGACGGACAGTTATGGCTTGTGTAACGCGCCGCGGAAAACACGGCGTAGCTAGTCGTAGCAAATTGACAGGCGGTCGCGATCGATCGCGGAGCCACGCAGGGAAGGGTTACGGCACACTTCAAATGGCCAGCCTGTTTCACCTGACTTCTGACTTCCCTCTGACTGCTCTCTGGTCTCCAGTGTTGTTCTGTGGTTGGTCTTGTGATGATGATGATGATGATGATGATGATGATGAATGCATGCTTTCCACCCTCCACCTTTTTAAGCATGCTCTCCCATTGGTCCGTTTACTTGACCAATCGGCGCCCTCTGTTTTATTGCTCCACTGGGTCTTTGTGTTTTTGTTGGACTTCCTTTCCTGAAGAGCAGGCAGGGGTATGACTTAAGAAACAGGCCCCAAACCGTAACTCAGACATAAATAAAGATCTGTCCGGTTCACGGAAGCAACAGAAAATACCAAAAAAGAAAAAAAGCTAAAACCCAGCCGTGGTAGTTGTGCTCTGCTGCTCCAGAGAAGGGAGGCTGTTAACCACGCCAGGGGCCCGCAGGGCATCCCAGTGATGGAGCAGGGAGTTGAGACAGTGGGGTCACATCCAGGGTCAGGGTAGAGATATGGAGGGCAAGGGGAACAGATACCCCCTCCCACCTCAACTATCTCGTCCTCCTCCTCCTACCCCAGATAGAATCACAATCTGAAACATGCTAGTGAGATAAACGCATCC